>PIJE02001966.1:34737-49737 GCA_002895965.2 Coryphaenoides rupestris | reverse complement strand
TGAGGTACAATCTGGAGCGAAGCGTCTCTTCAATGGCAGCTCCTTGAAGATCCAACTTCCGCCAAATGTTGGGGTCTGAAGCAGGAGGGATGCCAGCTTTAGAAGCAGAGAAACGCAAGGTGTCATAGACTTCCTCTGTCTCTGTTCTCTTCTCCTCCTCTCTCTCCTCTCTCTCCTCTCTCTCTCTCTCTCTCTCTCTCTCTCTCTCTCTCTCTCTTTCTCTATCATCCCTCTCTACCTCTTTACCTATCTTCACTTCCACTTTCTGATACCCTGTTCCTTCCTTCCCGGTGTTTATCCGCCTCCGCTCATCTTGAAAGCTGTGGCCCGTCTCTCTTTCATATATATTTTTCTTCTCCTCTGCTTTTTGACGGTGCCTCTCTCTCCCTCTCACCTCGTGCTCCTGCTTCTCCCACCTGTGCTCTCCAAAAGCGTG
This sequence comes from Coryphaenoides rupestris, assembly GCA_002895965.2. Lineage (NCBI taxonomy): Eukaryota > Metazoa > Chordata > Actinopteri > Gadiformes > Macrouridae > Coryphaenoides > Coryphaenoides rupestris. The sequence continues at coordinate 49,301 of PIJE02001966.1, read as the reverse complement.
TTGTGTCATATGGCGGAAAGCTACACTATATAAACCCCCACTTTTTTTCTAAATGATTTTCTAAATTTAGCCTAAACTCACATCAGATATCAGGATGTTCCCCCACACTCAACTTCGCCGCAGACCGCATTTTCATTTTCTCCTCCTTTTTCCTTCCTTCCTCCTCTTCTCCCGTCTGTCCTCGTCCTCCTCCTCCTCCTCCTCCTCCTCCTCATATGTAATGATTACTGGCTGTCCCTCGCCTCTCCTCTCCTCATCTCTCTGCTCCATCCCGCCACTTCTGCCCGTAACTTGTCCCTGTCGAGTGCACTTTCTCTCTCTGTCATTCTCGCCCCCCCCCCCCCACACCAAATACTTATGTTCATCTTCCTCTCTCCTTGCCTCCCCCTCCTCCTCCTCCTCCTCCGCCTCCCTCCCTCTCTCTCGTCTTTTTTTTATTCCCCTCTATCTCTCCGCTAATCATTTCCCCACCCAACTCTATTTCAGCCACTTTCTGTCTGATTTCCTCTCCCTTTGACATGTTAATAATGTGACTTTATTGGGATATTTGATCCTATTAGAGAAGTCATTAAACAGTCCCTCTGCCTGTCACTCTATTTTTGTTCACCGCTCTCTCTCTCTCTCTCTCTCTCTCTCTCTCTCTCTCTCTCTCTCTCTGTCTGTCTGTTAAAAATATAATGTCTTCACCCTCTATGCTGCTCTCGATATGGAATACAATGCAGTTTCTTTGGACCACTAATGAAGGAACTATGCAAAACAAAGAGACTGCACGTTATTGTACAGGAAATGAGAAACAAGTCATTTGCCTGTTGAGTCGCAGTGAAGTCGGACGAACCCACCAATCAGGAACTGTTCCTTCAGCAGTCAGCAGCCTCCATGCCGAGCCCCCCCACCCTTCCCCCCCCCACTGTAATTAGCTCTTTAATTGACATCAATAATCCCACCGGGCGCCCCTCGCTATATGAAGTAGGAAGACACATGTCACCGGAAAGTCTTATTCATCATTCATCAGTGAATCTTGATGAGGCTGCGGAGGTTCCTGCTGAGCTATTCTTGTCCACTGATGTTCATCAGCGCTCCGGATTAACCGTGAACTGTATGTTCCCTCACGTGTTGCGCTGACCTTCCGCTACCCGTTGGCAACGCTCTCGTGTTGCCCGGGCAACATAAGGTCAAGGAGAAACAGCGCGTGAGTGTCCTATGAGCATCGAGTAGCATCTTCTTTTTTCCTTGTTCACTCAGGAGGTGACCGTTCGCAACACCTTGAGCAATAGCCGGTAATGCATCCTCATTGTTGCCATAGTAATAACCACCAAAAGGTCCATTACCAAACGTCATCCATTGAATGAAGTGTCCATTGAATTTAAAGAGAGATCACCGATTCTGCTGTCGATTATGACTCAACGATACTTAGTCTGTCTGTCTCTGCACTCTGCAGCGACCTCTCTGTCTGTCACCCCCATCCACGTCTCTGTCTGACTCTGCCTCCACCTCTCTGCCTCCACCTCTCCGTCTGTCCCTACATCCACCTCTCTGTCTGTCCTTCCTCCACCCACCTGTCTGTCTGCCTCTCCTCCATCCACCTGTCTGTCTCTCTGTCTGATCAGTGTGATGTATCTTGGGAACATCTCATGGGTAACGGCTGAATAACAACGTCAGCCGTTACACCTTGTTGACATGGCGCAGACGCTGTAAGTTTAGCGCATTATTTCTTTCGGATATAAAAACGAAACACAGCATGTTAAGTCGGTGCTTGGAAGATGACCGAATATTGTCCGTATTCTAGGCCTACACCAAGAAAATAAAAGAGAGAGAAGCGATCCATAAAGCGACAACCACCAAGCCAAGCCGTTTCTTTAGACCCCAGCCAAACGGCAGCGAACAGATCACGTTAACGACCCGCAAATGAAGGACTTCACATTTACGGAGACATTATTCCATAATAAGAAAAAGAAGCAAAAAGCCCCAGAGGATTCTGTGCTAAAGTACTCTCCTGGCATTTCAGACCCTAATGGACACAGAAACAAATTACGTTTCATGTGTATTCAGTTTGTAAGTGTGCGGCCGCTGTCAGTCCATTCTTTCTGCATTGTCCTCGCATGCGACTTGGCGCGGGTCCGAGGCCGGGCGGAGACGGCGAGACGTCTGCGGGGTCCAGGTTACATTCTCCGAGGAGGCTGACTAATGACCGCCCCGCTTGTCAGAAGGCCCCTGGAATCTGGATCTTGCGTTCTGCGTTCTGGATCTGGATGGGCGGGCTTCGCTTGCCTCGCACGCCCTCCTGCGTCGCTGCGGCAACGTAACGCGTTGACGAATTTACAGCCAACGGCCAGACAAATCCCTTTAAAAGAAGAAGCCATGCTGTGATACCATATGGTATGACAAGGCGGATGGAGAAACTTATCGAAGTTCTTATCAAAGTTTTAAATAACAAGTCCGGGGGCTTGCTGTAGTCGAGTGGCTCGGCTGTTTGACTCCCAGCCAGGTTTCTGGGGTCCGAACCCCGGCGTCTGCGCAATCTACCTGTAGGTCTCCTTGAGGAACACGCCGAGCCCCCTTAAACCCGCTCACTAATGCCCCGTGTCTGCACTCTCAGGATAGAATCCGTCGCCCGCTGAATGACTAAACAGCCAATCGCAAAAAAATAGTCTGAGACGGCTATATTTTTCAATTTTCTTTTAGCTCCGCGGTGCCACTGTTCCACCGACCTTGTGGATATACAGAGGGGAGGGGTGGGACGGCGGGGGGGGGGGGGGGGGGTCAGGCGGAGGAGCCACAGGTGTACTGGAGGGAGCGCGGCTGAGTGATGGATTCTGTGCAGATAACAGCGGTCTTGTTGACACTATCAGTGTCCTCGGAGCGTGGGATCGGCTTCCGTCTCTCCCGGGATAGCTAGCCGATCGCATCCCCCCCCGCCCCTCCGCCCCCCCACCCCCCCACCGTGGGAAAAAGAGAGCCATGCTGCTTCACTATAGCACTCGCCGCCGCCGCCGCCGCCGCAGCCTGCGAGCGAAGCGGCGGGCATTTAAAATAGCATTAGAGGGACACCGCTGTCAATATGTTTAGAGGGCCCAGCCGCGGTTTTTGTTTTCACAGCTATAGTGAAAGTGAAAACCCCAGCGGCCCTCGGGTGGATGCGCTCTCTCCGCAACTGCCACTGAGACACCGCGGTACACACTGTATACGTGGGATCTCAAAAGAGGGAACGCCGGAAAGGGTCGCGTCGGCGGCGGCGGAGTGTTGACACGCGGTTACTTCCGGTGACAAATTACTAATTCACGCTCGTGAACAAAGCCTCATTTATGTGGTCCACTTACGCCTTATCAATAAAGTGCTCGCGCAAACTCATTAATCATTTACAAGCCAATAAGCAACCAATTGTGTGCCTGTGTTATGAATATAAATTAAAAAAATAGTGATACTACACCTGATTACAGCCGTTTTTAATATATAATAAAGTGTCTCGTTTCATACTGTTCAGGTTATTATCCTAATCCAGATGATGTTGCTTGGACAGCCTCATCCGTTCACATTGGATTTATTCCGATCCCAACCTGAACCACATGAGCAGTTTCACGCCTCACCTTTCTGCACAGCGGCACAAAACAAAACCAATCAGGAGAATGCACATTAAGGTTCATTCTGAGAGTCAATGTTGCATTAAATGATTTCTGCATAACATTACAACATTACAAGGTTACATTTGAAATCATTCTATGGCTTTTTAATACTTATTGCTAACGTTGCTGACATATCTTTGCGCGAACTCGGACTAAAGCTTACGATGATTCACACGATTACCCCTACAGAGTCGTACCGATATAGGCCTCTCCTGTCTATCCCCAGTGGATGCATACTGTATGCCTTGAATACACGGAAGACATAGTTATTATATTTATATTATAGATATACTGTATATGATATACAGTGATACTAAGAGAGCTTATTGTTCCTATATGAGGTTAAAAACAAGTAGTTAAAGTAAATTAAAATGGTCAATACAACACACATGCACAGACACACACACACACACACACACACACACACACACACACACACACACACACACACACACACACACACACACACACACACACACACACACACACACACACACACACACACACACACACACACACATACATACAAATAATACAAATAAACCCAGAAATGCACATAGGATTGCAATGGGCTGTACTGACAGGGAGAAAGTGTGTCAGGAGCAGTTAGGGTTAGGTGGTGTCTTGCTCAGGGACACCTCGACACTTAGCTTGGCGGAGCCCGGGGATCAAACCAGCAACCTTCCGGCTGCCGGACAACTGCTCTTACCTCCTGAGCTACTGCTGCACAAAACAAGGTCTATATAGTCACTGAGAAAATGTTAGATTTACATATTACATATAAAATATTGAAGCATGACAGGTTCAGTTAGCATGATATGCTGCTAGCCACTCGTGTTATTGAAATGCGGAGATCTGGTGGAGGAACAATGACTGTTACCCTGGCAACACTGAAGACACACAGCTAACAGCTAACTAAGAATACATGAACCCCACTGGCCTCTGCTATAACCAACAAGTCTGTCGTGTGTGATTTATTAGGCTAACATTTTACCTTTTACGCATTCAAGCTATTAATACCTGCCGTGTATTCAGGGCTCACAAAGAAATAACACAACAAAAATCCTAACTTCTAAAAATAAACTTCCAGGTGTATTCATTATTTTGAGGAGTCATATTATTTAATTTGACATTGTATTTGATTGTAAACAACGATAAAGAATCAGGATTGGGAAAAGAAAGTTTCTATTTACAAGTCCCTTGATTGCGGTCCATTTGAAGGACACTAAACCAGAGATTTATATCAGATAAACACGCAATCAGGGGCATTTAAATGCAAATTGATCCCAGCCCTTATGTCACAATATGCATTCAGTCCTTTTTCTTGTCACCTGAGTGGCAATGATCTCACACTCCATGAAGGAGCAGGTAGAGCATTTACCTTCTAATGAGTCGATAGGGTTATGCTAACACTATTGATCTCAATTAGGCCGAGTGGGCTTTCAACCACCGCACAAACAAAATATGAATAGAAAATAATCACCATTGACATCCATAACAATATTCATCACAATAATAATACGTCTAAAAATAACATGTTCTGTAAGTTGCAGAATGTGGGATGTAATCAATCAACTATTCATCCTATAACTACAAAACTAAGAGTGTCATAGCCTATATAAATATATATTCATAATTATTCCTAAGAAATATCTTCTATCCCACCTACATCTCTGTGTGATGAAGGGCTTTTTGTTTTTCAACCCACATGGTGATTACATCCTGGGAGAACTAATTCTAACACCGCCCTGAAGCCACTGTGGAACTACGTCCAAACTTTGTGTTAATGATGTGTACTCAACGCTCCTAACAAAGCCTAGCCTACCTATTGACAGGTTTTTGAATATAACGACCTCTGATAACTCATACATGAACTTACGCAATTATCATCTTAATTAAAATATCTCTGATATACTGTAACTAGCTATAGAAATCATCAAACTATTAATGGGGATGTCTCTCTCTCTCTCTCTCTCTCTCTCTTTCTCTCTCTCTCTCTCTCTCTCTCTCTCTCTCTCTCTAATTTTTCCCTCTCTCTCCATGTCGTTCATTTTGTCAGATCATATTGCATTACTTCTGCATATGGCGGCCCCTGCCTCACACACTCTCATCTCTCTCTCTCTCTCACACGACTTATTCATCCTCCCCTCACCCCTCTTGTCTCCCCTCCCTCCCCCCATCGCCTTCACTCATCCTCGGTCTTCCTCTCTTTCTTCTGCGTATGTCCCAGAATGTTGAGTCACTCTTTGGGTGTGAGGCGGGGAGCGGGCCGAGAGGCGATCCCTCTGTCTGCGTTCTATTCGTCAGCCTTTGATAGAGCCGCGGTTATTGATTAAAATGTCTAAGAGCGTGGCCTTCTGAGGCCCGGAAGCTCTTCAATCCTATATGTTCCCTCTCCCTCTCCTAGCCTCTCCATCTCCTCTCTCTCTCTCTCTCTCTCCCCATCTCTCTGTCTCCCATTATCCCCGTCTATCTTTTATTTAAGGGGATATTTTAGCCACAACTGAAAGACTATTAATACATATTTTCACATTTTACTTTCCCCCGTCTGTCTTTTTCTGTCTCTTTGACGCTGATGGGTGGTATTGTTGAACTGTCATTCACATATGTGCCCAGCATTCCGTAGAGCTCAGTGATGTCACTGTTACCTAACTTTCTGCAAGTTGCTATTCTTAATGGTGGTAGTCATAGTTATCAGAATACTGGTGAACAACTAGATCCAACATTCAGCCAGTCAGTATCATTATTGCAATCAGTGCTTGATTGCAATGCCTTGCTTAACATCAGGATATAAAAGTAGTTTGCAGAGGTGTCAGATGTCCTGATGCTAAACTCAGACACACGGAATGAGACCAAGACAGAGAGACAGAGAGACAGATAGAAAAGGATGTTCATCATGTTACATCATGTTCATTATATATAGTTATTATATTTATATTATGTACAAACGACACATGTGAAGGTCTGTCCGCAAAACCTAAATTACTAATAGAGAGAGCTAATCAACTGGCTTTACAAACATATACAGTAAAGTGTGCGTGTATATATATATATATATAACCGTCTATTGTTTTGTGAGTCGTGTATTTCAACGCTTTAACAGTTAAAAGTACAGTATTCGCATTTCGTGTTTGTTCCAAAGATGGCTGCTCTTACATTGTTATTAGCGGTATGATCATGGCTTCCTTGGACTTTGGACTTACAGCACAACACTTCCTCTCCCCCCACAGTCTTCATTCTCCCTCAGCAACGTGTCACAGAACAACTATTAGCACAGCGGATTGAGGAGACTTTTTTCTTCCTCTGTGATACAACCCTATAAATACTTAACAAGGCCTTGCCCGCACCGCAGTGAGGCTGAAGTCTGGTTTACACAGAGCGTGCGGGGTTGCCATTCTCATGAAAACCTCGACTGAAAACATACTGAAAAGATTAACTAAAAACATCTTGTCAAAACAGCCAAAAAATGTACTCAAAACGTAACACATTTAATCAAAATCTATTCAAAATGTCTCGTGTAAAGGAAAAGCCTCCCTCGTGGTGCAGGAGGTGTGGTGGCCTGGGCCAGCTGAACACTCTGAGCATTGTAACGACGTCCCCGGCTGTCACTCATGCTGCTGGGCGGCGCCGGGAGCGGGACGGCGGCCCCGACACCTGGTGGACTCTGTGGGTTAAGAAAGCTCCTCATTGTGTGGGTGTCACACGTCTTCACCCGGTACCGGCCCGCCGGGTTGATCACCTCCCACTGACTTGTGCTTCCTAGTTAGCTGAGCTTCAGAGCTGGACGGTTTTCCTTTTCTTTTATTATTCAGGTGTTTCTCAAAAGCATAGGCTACTGGCACCTGGAGAAATAGCAATTGTAAAGGACGACGACGGTGATATTTTAGCCGGCATTTCACAAAAATACATCATATGCCACCAAAAATGGATTGCATTTATATCGCGCTTTTATCCTATTTACAGTTGCCTCACATTCACCCATTCATACACCGACGGCGGTGTCGACCATGCAAGGTAACAACCAACACGTCAGGCTTCTTTGGCAGCTTGGGGTTTTGATCTGTTGATCTCCATAGGATGGAAAGGCGTAAGGAAGAAGATATATCCGCTCTGTCATCAGTTGCGTCGATTACTGCAGAGCCGGGGTTTTAAACAGCCATTCGCACGAGTAATAATGCGTTCGGAAATAGTATGTCGGCAAACAGTGTTCCTGATGGTGACGGGTTACAGGGGTTTTTAAGGTGTCTTGTTTTTAAGTGAGAGAGCGGAGCCTTCGTCAACACAGAGGACAACCCGGAGTGAGGACCGACCGCAGATGGCTTGGGTTTTGCCTTCCAGATGGAGGTGTGACCAGTGTCCACCCAGCTGGTGTTTGAGAGGCATGCTGGAGACCTATTCCTCTCCTCTGCTGGGACCTCCTCCTCTCCTCCTCTGCTTGGACATCCTCCCTCCTCTGCTGGGACCTCCTCCTCTCCTCCTCTGCTGAGACCTCCTCCTCTCCTCTGCTGAGACCTCCTCCTCTCCTCCTCTGCTGGGACCTCCTCCTCTCCTCTGCTGAGACCTCCTCCTCTCCTCCTCTGCTGAGACCTCCTCCTCTCCTCCTCTGCTGGGACCTCCTCCTCTCCTCCTCTGCTGGACCTCCTCCCTCCTCTGCTGGGACCTCCTCCTCTCCTCCTCTGCTGGACCTCCTCCCTCCTCTGCTGGGACCTCCTCCTCTCCTCCTCTGCTGAGACCTCCTCCCTCCTCTGCTGAGACCTCCTCTCTCCTCTGCTGGGACCTCCTGCTCTCATCCTCTGCTGGGACCTCCTCCCTCCTCTGCTGAGACCTCCTCCTCTCCTCTGCTCGGACCTCCTGCTCTCCTCCTCTGCTGGGACCTCCTCCTCTCCTCTGCTGGAACCTCCTCCTCTCCTCCTCCTCTGCCGTCGAGGCGGAAGCAGCGCAGCAGTCCTTTGGGTGCTCCTCTTGACCTGGAACAGCTAATGCTGGTGCTCTAGGTCATTCCATTTCCTTCAGCCATCTGTAGACTTGACCAAACCGGTTTGGGGAATATTCAACGGCCAGCGGGGGGGGAATGTGTGTCAACGTCCTGCCACTGCCGTCCCTCTTGATGTTTTCTGCTGCTACAGAAAGGAGGTCTGGCCTTGGGAATGCGGGACTAGAGACCTGCTAATCTATTATGTACAAACGACACATGTGAAGGTCTGTCCGCAAAACCTAAATTACTAATAGAGAGAGCTAATCAACTGGCTTTACAAACATATACAGTAAAGTGTGCGTATATACTGTATATATATATAACCGTCTATTGTTTTGTGAGTCGTCTATTTCAACGCTTTAATAGTTAAAAGTACAGTATTCGCATTTCATGTTTGTTCCAAAGATGGCTGCTCTTACATTGTTATTAGCGGTATGATCATGGCTTCCTTGGACTTTGGACTTACAGCACAACACTTCCTCTCCCCCCACAGTCTTCATTCTCCCTCAGCAACGTGTCACAGAACAACTATTAGCACAGCGGATTGAGGAGACTTTTTTCTTCCTCTGTGATACAAACCTATAAATACTTAACAAGGCCTTGCCCGCACCGCAGTGAGGCTGAAGTCTGGTTTACACAGAGTGTGCGGGGTTGCCATTCTCATGAAAACCTCGACTGAAAACATACTGAAAAGATTAACTAAAAACATCTTGTCAAAACAGCCAAAAAATGTACTCAAAACGTAACACATTTAATCAAAATCTATTCTAAATGTCTCGTGTAAAGGAAAAGCCTCCCTCGTGGTGCAGGAGGTGTGGTGGCCTGGGCCAGCTGAACACTCTGAGCATTGTAACGACGTCCCCGGCTGTCACTCAGGCTGCTGGGCGGCGCCGGGAGCGGGACTGGCGGCCCCGACACCTGGTGGACTCTGTGGGTTAAGAAAGCTCCCCATTGTGTGGGTGTCACACGTCTTCACCCAGTACCGGCCCGCCGGGTTGATCACCTCCCACTGACTTGTGCTTCCTAGTTAGCTGAGCTTCAGAGCTGGACGGTTTTCCTTTTCTTTTATTATTCAGGTGTTTCTCAAAAGCATAGGCTACTGGCACCTGGAGAAATAGCAATTGTAAAGGACGACGACGGTGATATTTTAGCCGGCATTTCTGTGTGCGTGTGTGTGTGTGTGTGTGTATGTGTGCCCGTGTGCATGCATGTGAGGGCGTATTGCTGAGGGCTATTTGTTAGTAAGCTAAGGCCGCTGCTCCATTTTACTAATTCACAACATCGTGCAATCACGGTCACACTGCTGCAGATAGTGTGTGTGTGTGTATGTGCGTGTGTGTGTGTGTGCGGACATGTGTCTGTATGTGTGTGTGTGTGTGTGTATGTGTGTGTAATATATGCAGATGATATCTCATCTGGAAACAAGATTACATCAAAAAGTCAAAAGCACAACAAACACCTCCCCTTTTTTATCTCTTCTAGTTTTTTTTTCTACAACCCCTTCGACATACACACACGCGCACACACACACACACACACACACACACACACACACACACACACACACACACACACACGTCTATCTCCAAGTCTCTCTATATAAACACATGACACTGTGCCAGTTTCTGCCTCTTGATCTTGTGGGCTCTCACACATTTCTGCGTCTCCCTCTTTCCTTCCTTGAGCTTGAAAACATCACATCCATCACATGAACGCCGACACACACACACACACACACACACCCATGCATAAAACACATTTAATGTGTACATGCAGTGTATGTCCACTTCTGTGTGTGTGTCTGCGTGCGCAGATCTAAGTGCCTGCTTATAGTCCCTTTAATATTCTTTTTTATTTCCCACTTCTTTCATGTCATGAGGCTGTCAGTTTGTGCTCCTCTAAGCTGCCTCCTTGCAGTTCATTTCAATCAGGATCTCTTTCACCAATTCTCTCGTCTTTCCCTCCATCCGTCCCTCGTCGTGTGATCGGCTGTCTTCTCCTGTCCCCTTAACTCTCCATGCCTCCTCTCTGCTGCCTCTGCTCTGTGGAAGCTCTTGGCTCCTATGGTATGGCGTATGTATATGTATATATATATATATATATATATATATATATACTTTATATACATTGTACATACCGTATATACCACTGTACATACCATTATATATATATATATATATATATATATATATAGGGCATTTAGGAAGCAATTTGTGCAACAGTCTTATTTTTTTTTTCTGAGTTAGCTGTCAAGCTCTTATCTACAAAAGATTTACTGACTACAAGGCCAGAGTGCTCTCTCTCTCTCTCTCTCTCTCTCTCTCTCAACATTAACTAACAAACTAAACATGATATACATTCACGAAATTAATATGAAAAATAAAACTCACAATGCATTTGAATGCCAAAAGTATCTTAAAATATTGCATTTTGGGCTGTTTTTAAGTCTTTGGGGACAAGCACAAATCAAGTCAAGTCTTTTGGGCGCAAGTCCAAGTAAAGTCTAAAATCTTAATAGTAAAAGAGGACACAGATAAATAAAAGTAGGCACGCTTAATGCGTAAGCTTAATTAGAGATTGCTTGCTTAATTGCTTGTTAATTAGAAATGAGGGAGAGAATGACATAAATGAGAATGAAGTTAACTTTTTTGGTCACCAGCCACTGTGGATGGTGGATGAAAACGTTCACAGCAACGGAAGCTTCTTACCAGCCAATTTTTGTGGGGAAAAAAATACAATAATAATAATAATATATATATATATCAAAGATGATTGGAAACGCAGGAGCATGGTTGTTGTTCAAGAGATATAGGCCTACAGTAAAGCAGATAGGCCGAACAAAAGTTCCCAGTTTGAAATCAATGTCTGTTTCAATCCATCGACAAAGCAATATGTAGGCTAGCGGAACAAGACACTCCAATCACTGATATTTAAAGGACAGCGGGGTTTCCAAAACAGTATGAGGTTTCGTACGAGGAAGCACTACTAGGTGGGACGGACGGCTCAACTTCTTGCCGTCAGCCTCGTGTCCGAGGACAAGACGTGTGTTGACCGATCCGTCATGAAGTGATCTGAGCGTCATGTCTCGAGTGCCCAGCTCTGGTGTTCACAGAGAGAAACTCGACACGGGCGTCACGTGACGTGGACGCTAGCTGGGGGCCACTGGCGGCATCATCCTACCAGAGTCGGAAACCACTCCACGTGCGTCGGCTTGCCAGCAATTATTTAGAGCGCATTGTAATCGATGTATTCTGAGGCGCTATTTATATGCAGCCCTCACGCAGCTTCTGCCCAAGCGGCGAAATATGACAAGTAGAGATGAGAAATCACGTGGTCAGGTCAGTCAGGTCAGAACACGCATGTCAAGGTAGGCGGGCGACGACAGCTAGACGTGCTGAATCCATGGGGGTTATGCATTTCACAAGCGTTCAGAGCCGCAATCGCTTCATTCAACGACACGTTGAAGATACACAGCTTTATTCCCAAAGGCAAAATACCCTTTGGCATTTCCAACGCGACATAACTGCAACACAGACATCTCTGTGATAAACTCAGGCTTCTTTGGCAGCTTGGGGTTTTGATCTGTTGATCTCCATAGGATGGAAAGGCGTAAGGAAGAAGATATATCCGCTCGGTCATCTGTTGCGTCGATTACTGCAGAGCCGGGGTTTTAAACAGCCATTCGCACGAGTAATGCGTTCGGAAATAGTATGTCGGCAAACAGTGTTCCTGATGGTGACGGGTTACAGGGGTTTTTAAGTTGTCTTGTTTTTAAGTGAGAGAGCGGAGCCTCCCTCCCTCCTCTGCTCGGACCTCCTCCCTCCTCTGCTGGGACCTCCTCCTCTCCTCTGCTGAGACCTCCTCCTCTCCTCTGCTGAGACCTCCTCCTTCCTCTGCTGGGACCTCCTCCTCTCCTCCTCTGCTGAGACCTCCTCCTCTCCTCTGCTGGGACCTCCTCCTCTCCTCTGCTGAGACCTCCTCCTCTCCTCTGCTCGGACCTATCCCTCTCCTCTGCTGAGACCTCCTCCTCTCCTCTGCTGGGACCTCCTCCCTCCTCTGCTGGAACCTCCTCCTCTCCTCCTCCTCTGCCGTCGAGGGGGAAGCAGCGCAGCAGTCCTTTGAGTCCTCCTCTTGACCTGGAACAGCTAATGCTGGTGCTCTAGGTCATTCCATTTCCTTCAGCCATCTGCAGACTTGACCAAACCGGTTTGGGGAATATTCAACGGCCAGCGGGTGGGGAATGTGTGTCAACGTCCTGCCACTGCCGTCCCTCTTGATGTTTTCTGCTGCTACAGAAAGGAGGTCTGGCCTTGGGAATTGCTGTGAGTGTGTCTGTGTGATGTCATAACCGGTGTGTGTGTGTGTGTGTGTGTGTGTGTGTGTGTGTGTGTGGTGTGTGTGTGTGTGTGTGTGTATGTTGTGTGTGTGCTTGTGTGTGTGTGTGTGTGTGTGTGTGTGTGTGTGTGTGTATGTGATGTATTATACAGTGTGCTGTGTGTCACCACACACACACACACACACACACACACACACACACACACACGTGCAGACACAGACACACACAGACCTCAAACACATTCTCCATCAACGCCAGTGGAGCAGAGCTGGGTGGCTGGAGGTGGTGGGGATGAAGGGATGAAGGCGAGGGCATCAATATTAGAGACGCTCTAACTGTACTGTCAGGCTGTGGCCTGTGTGGGATGCAGCAGTAACATTTGGCAGCCTTGGCCCTGCAGTGTAGACCGAATCTTCAGGGTGGCAGCGCTATTATTACAGTAGCCAATGGACACAAATACACACACACGCACGCACGCATGCACGCACACACACACGTACACACACACACACACACACACACACACAAGCACACGCACACACACACACACACACACACACACACACGCACACACACACACACACACACACACACACACACACACACACACACACACACACACACACACACACACACACACACACACACACACACACACACACCACACACACACACACACATGCACGCACACACGTACACACACACACACACACACACACACACACACACACACACACTCACCCACACAGGTGAGTTATCATTGCCTTGCCCTCAAGAGCACTATCAGTCAAAATGTAATTCCGCCACAATTTGATATACTTGTGTGTGTGTGGGTGTGTGTGTGCGTGCGCGTGCGTGCATGTGGTTGTGTGTGTGTTTGTGTGCGTGTGTGCGCGTGCATGAGTATGTTTGTGTGTATGTGTGTGCGTGGTGTGTGTGTGTGTGTGTGTGTGTGTGTGTGAGAGAGTGAGTGATATAATGCCAGGCTAAAGGGCACAAGAAGAAATAGAGGGAGTTGAACCTCCAAGGTATTCTTTAGCTTTTATTATCAAAGTATCGCCAAGAGCACAGAGAGAGAGAGAGAGAGAATGAGAGAGAGAGAGAATGAGAGAGGGGGAGAGAGAGAGAGAATGAGAGAGAGAGAGAGAGAGAATGAGAGAGGGATGGAGAGAGAGAGAGCAGGTGGTAGAGGGCAGAGGGAAAAGGAGGGGAGCAAGGAAGAGAGTAATTTATTTTTTCCTTGGGGCTTCAGGAGTAGTGCTCTTTGCCCAACACTTGACGTGTGTGTGTGTGTGTGTGTGTGCGTGTGTGTGTGCGTGTGTGTGTGCGTGTGTGTGTGCGTGTGTATTTTTGACCATGAGAAGGATTGTGTGTCTCATACTGTTTTTGTGTTTTCCCGATTGTACCTACCTTTATACAAGTCATATATGTTATATAAGTCATACCTGTGTGGAATGCACCACATCGTGACATACATTAACATTCACCCCACCCACTGTGTGTGTGTGTGTGTGTGTGTGTGTGTGTGTGTGTGTGTGTGTGTGTGTGTGTGTGTGCGTGTGCACGTGTGTGTGTGTGTGTCTGATTTATCGTCGTAGCAACAACTCACCCTTATCCCACATCCCCTCCCCTC
>PIJE02001966.1:5000-29759 GCA_002895965.2 Coryphaenoides rupestris | reverse complement strand
CCGACTCCCCTGCTTAATACTTGGAATCACGTCCGTTATACTGTGCTGTGTCGTGTGTGTGTGTGTGTGTGTGTGTGTGTGTGTGTGTCTGTGTATATATCTAACTTTTTGTCTTTGTAGATATATTCTAAGATATATATATTTTGTATTATATATTTTTTATATTTATATATATATATACAGTATATATTACTGAATCTGTGTTATTGTTATTTCTTGCTGTTATTGTATCTGTTGGTTGATTGAAGTTACTGGGGGACATAACAGCGGATGAAGGCTGTGACTTTGTGGTGAAGGGTGGCAGACTCACGTGCCCTTGACATACGTTGTCTGTGTCTAATATTGAAATGAATGCTTATCAGGGGGCGTGACCACATCACACGGGCCACCATGTTTGTTTTGACTGCCGGAATTGACTGGCGAGACGCTATAGAATTACAATGAGTCACCTGACGTCGACCCGGGCAACGGCGTTTTTTTTGTGAATGGAACACAACACACAGAGCACACACCGGTGTGCATGTAGGCTGACTCTAATGCAGCTATTTATATGCATGTGTGCGTGTGTGTGCGCATGTGTGTGTGTGTGTGGCACGTGTGTGTGTGTGTGTGTGTGTGTGTGTGTGTGTGTGATAATGGAGGGGGTACGTTCCAAGTTGAAGGTCAACTAAGCTCTGACCTGAGGCTGTTCCTCACTAATTACTGCCTGCTCTATCTTCGCAAATAAGCACGTGCATGCGCGCAGCACACACACACACACACACACACACACACACACACACACACACACACACACACACACACACACAAGCATGTATAAACCAAGTGTGTGCATGTGCATGTGTGTGCATGTGTGTGTTTGCCTGCATGCATGCTTGCATGTGTGAGTGTGTGTGTATGTGTGTGTGTGTGTGTGTGTGGATGTGCGTGCATGTGTGACTACATGTGTGTGTGTAGGGCGTGGGGGTGATGTCATCGTGAATCAACCTCTCACCGAGCATCATATACACGTCGCCTCGCATGAACCCGCAGAGATTTAATTAAGACGCGAGCAACAGGTACAGTCTAGATCTAATTATGAGTCTCAATTCCTCTGCCCTTCTTCTCTTCCTCTCTCTCTCTCATTCTGTCTCTCCTCTCTCTTAATTACACACAGCCAACCCAAAACACGCACGCGCACACGCACACACACACACACACACGCATGCAAGCATGAACGCACGCGCACACACACACACACACACACACACACACACACACATGCAAGGATCTAAATGTAATCATAGCCACAGGGTTTTGTGCTTAACAGCAAGCAGAACCTTGGGAGGTAGATCTGATTCTGGAATTGGAAAACACACCACACACACACACACACACACACACACACACACACACACTGGCACGCACACACACTGGCGCGCACACACACACACCCACACATATGGATTCAAATTGTCCTCAAGACATTGTGTCCCGCAGTTCATACAATAACGTTGTCTTGCTGCTAAATACACCCACAGAACCAGCTGGACAGCAATAACACACACACACACACGCACACGCACACGCACACACACACACTACACTAACGTATGTGTAAAGAGAAATCCCAGTGGAGCATCATTGATCGGTAATGTGATCTGATATTGATTGCAGCCTAACAAAGCGGCCTCCTCTCTGATTTATATTGGTTAATTTGACCTTTGGTTCCTCCTCAATACGAAGCAATTTGACCTAAAACCAAGACGACGAGGAAGCGATCGACTTTATTTCATTGCCGGTGTGATTCCAACAGTTGTACGCGCAAAGTGAACCATCGCGTCACGCCAAGCAACCATAAAAATGATAACACTGAGACGCTCAAAACAGAGACGCTTCTCTCGCCGGGATCAATACGATAGATAAGCAGTGAGCAGTCATAGCCATCCAACGTACACAATTATCTCACTCAATTGTGCGGTAGAACATGCGGGTCACGAGTGACGTGGCAACACATTGGGGGGGCCACCCTAACGAGAGGCCGGGCCGCCCCGTGGGAAGGGCAGAGGGTCCGGGGCGGAAACACGTGCGGCCCGGGATACACTCTGCTTTTTTATTAGTATTACTCAATTATAAATGACTCGTACGGTACAGAACGACCATGTTGTGCCGCACATTTCAGAATAACATTTACATTTAAACGTAGGGGGTGTGCGGCAGACGCTTTTTGCCCAAAGTGACTTACAATAAGCAGCCTACATTTGATAAAATGAGTGAAACAACTCGATATCTCTGGTGGTACACGTACAAGATATCGCATAAATAGAACAAGCACCGATGATTGCTAGGTTAACCCCTTGCCGGTGAACAGCATGATAGCTCGGATGAGATGCTAAACAATGCTAAGTGCTATTCTGAAGTGCCGGGACGTGCTTAACGTACACGGTAATAAACACAGTTTTTGCCATTTTGACTTGGCATTTACCGTCAGGACACCGCAAAACATCCATTCGTTCATCTGCCTGCACTCAAGTCAGGGGACAGCTATTAACACAGACCACTGTGGAGAAACTCCACCTGCTCTTACCACATAAAAAGAAGGAAGTGAAAAATGGAGCTGAATAATATATATCACAATGCTATACCGGCGAGGGCACAACAATACCAAGCGCTCGCACAAATCCTTCATTCAACCGTGTGGCGGCGGGGATTATTTTGTACGCTCCATATAGCTACTCATTTCAATAGGGGGTTTTGGGGAAATGCTGTGTCAAATGCTTCAATGTGTGTGACTTCTCCTCCACCACCACCACCACCACCACCACCACCAGCACCAGTGTGTGTTTTTGTCAGACAGTGATGTGTCCATAGTTATCTTGAGATCCTGACTCGGCTCTCAAGATAGCTCTCCACATAGCTGGTTGCCATAGTACTACTAGGGTACTACTATGGCAACTAGCTATGTGGAGAGCCAGAGTACTACTATGGCAACCTTTGACTAAAACCTGGGACTGTTAGCAGTGTTTGCCCTTCATGCATCCAGCAGTGGCTCTCTAGCGCCACTGCAATCAGCCATGCACAAAAAAGAAAATATATTTGCGCACATTTGAATTAGAAATTGACATTATATAATGCACATACGTCTTAGATGCTCCCCCTCCCTCAATTGTTTCATTGTCATTGTTGTCGTTGGAGAAATACTGTGGAAAAATACTGCACACACAGCAGTGCAGTGCATGCTATTTCTTGTTATGTGATATTGTTATAGTATTGTATTGTATGAGACCATTTCTGTTGGAATGCACCCAAGCTCTAGTGGAATCAGTGATAACACCGAGACCTCTCTCTCACATCAGCACCGTGCACACACACATCAGCACCCTGCACACACACATCAGCACCCTGCACACACACATCAGCACCGTGCACCACCTCACACACACACATCAGCACCGTGCACACACACATCAGCACCGTGCACCACCTCACACACACACACTCCTCAGCACCGCTGCTGGAAACAATCATAGCGGAAACACTGATTAGACTATAAACACAGGCTATCCAGCGATTAAATCTGAAAACACAGTGTCAGGAACTTCCCATGCAGACATGCATGGGAAGTTCTCAGCAGACTACCCACAATGCACCTGTTCCCTGGAAGTGGAGTGGAAGAAATGAAGGCAGCAGTCAGCTGAGCCGTATAAAAAAGAAAGGATTACAGGGTGTCTGACTGTGTGTATGTGTGTGCTTGTGTGTTTTTACATGTGTGTGTGTGTGTGTGTGTGTGTGTGATTGCATGTGTGTGTGTGTGTGTGTGACCTCGGCGTGACATTGTGCCTATTTTGGAAGTGAACTTGGTAATTGACAGCTAGACACAACAGTGTCACCATCTATACAAAGTCAATAGTTCGTAGCCGACGCTAACGATGCATAAAAGGCTCCCCATTGCTATCCCTGCGAGTCGGCCGACACGAGCAAACAAGTGAAACTTGTTTTCAACTCACATCGTGCCCCAAAGCCTTTCAGTTGGCAAGGGTAGAAATGTATGCTAACAAAACAAAATGGATGTCTTTCCCTCTTGCACAGGGAGAAAGATAGAACGAGACAGATAGAGAGACAAAGGGATGAAGAGAGAGAGAAAGAGAGAGAGAGAGAGAGAGAGAGAGAGAGGGAGTGAGAGGGAGTCAGGGAGAGGGGAGTGGGTAGCACGAGCGGAACAGAGAAAACGATAAACCCAGGGAGAGAATCCTGTGTTCCAGTAATTAGTGTGTAGACAGTAAGCTAGACCGTAATTCGGTCAGTCAGATGGATGTCTGCCCTTCAGACATTAGGTTGAGCCATTATCTACACTCATCCCCTCCACTGTCCGTCTATCCATCTCTCCCTCTCTGTCTCCCTACTCCCCAGATATTAGATCCAGCCATTATACACTCTCCCCTGTCCTGCCCTGGACAGCCGCTCTCCCCTCAGCCACTCATCCACTCTGCATTAGCCTCATATACACGGATCCCTCTTCTTTATCTCTTTCTTTCTTTCCTGTTTTCCTTCTTTCTTTCTCGCTCTCTTTCTTCCTTTTCTTTCTTCCTTTCTTCTCCCCGGCCAGACAACAACAGCGACGATGACGACGACGACGACGACGACGAAAACAACACCAGACATGATTTACATTCATCCCTCTAGCCGGCGTCCATCTATCAGTCCATCCATCTTTCCCTCCTTTTTTTACAGGCCTTTCTTCCCCCGTGTTCCCGCTGTGTCTTTTCGGCATCAGACATTAATTAGATCACGGCCATTGTTTGTCTAATGCAGACTCGTGTGCGCGTTCAGAATCTGAACGACTCGGTTCGTCAAGCAAAACACACATTTGTGTCATTTCATTCCGAGGAGGTCGGGAGATGCGGATGAAGATTCGGCCAATTTATGAATATCAAAGTCTACCGAACACAACAACAACAACAAACAAGTTGCCAATCTAGCGGTGTCGCGCTGCACAATAATGAGCTGAGAAACAGCCCCATATGACCCAATAAGATATTACTTCAGCTGTGCAGGAGAGCTCAGGGTATAAAGGGGGACCATGCATACAGGCCCCGCTTCAAGCATGGGTGTCCCGAGTCTTGACAAATATCTGTCAAACGAAACAAAACCATTCACTGCCAAGCTGTCCAGGTGTTCACGACAATTAAAATAATATTAATAATATACTTGTTTTCTATCGGAAACACCGTGGACACAAGCGGCTAACCTCGCAAGAATTTCCTTCGGGATTAATAAAGTTCTATCTACAATTCTGTGTCCCGGTTTTGGGGTTTGAAAAAAAATCTGTTCACCAAACAGAACAGCAATTATTTGGTGAAAGATGAGCAATACGTTGACATTTAGATTTTATGGACACAAAAATTGTAGTTCTGCCCCTCATCAACAAAGTCACAACGCCGCCTGAGATAAGGAACTCGAATGTGTGGGGATTGTGGGCAAAAACACGACGAAACCCAAAACCCAGGAGGTGTCGTAAAAACTATACTACTGTATACTATCTCTAATTTCCGTTCCACCTGACCGTCTTCAATGGAAGCACTATGTGACCCAGTGGCATATATATTACGGAGGCGCCGAGGTCACAAGTGGGTCTCCCTGTACGACGAGCCGACGTATCTTCTGCCAGAACCACCCCGGCGCGGCACGAGGAGAAGCTCTACGGTGGAGCACGAGGGCGATGTGGGGGGAAAAAAAACAACCCTGCTACATCTCCGCGCTTTGTTGCTTCTGTTTTCTATGTTGTTTCTATGACAACTAGCCATGTTAGCTCCGAGCTTACCCTCGAAAGTGCTAACTTATTATCCAGCCTGATACATTTTTTATATTGTTGACATGCCTAACTTATCATGCATGCATTTAGCCGTTTATTTGCCTATTTGCTTGTTTTTTATTTGCCTATTTGCTCATGTTCATCATTCCAAAGAAATACTCATTTTTCTGTAAATAGTGTGGATATTCTGATTCTTTCCCTTCAATTGTGATATTTGTGATATTTGTATTGTTTTTGTTTTTTGTGACTATTACATGAATCTTGAAGATGAGATAAAGCAACGTATGCAGAAAGACAAACTTTACGGTTTTGATTTGTGAAAGTAACTGACTGACAGCTTCAATCATTTATATGACAAAGCAACAGTGACGACCGGCAGCGCTTTTCGGAAAAGTTCAGATTGCATAAATACGGCAAATTTATTTTTTCATTGCGTCTCACGGGGCTCTTGTCCAGGCATCGGCAAGCGATTAGATTCACTCTCTCCTCATCGGAAACAATTGAAAGACGCCGAAGGCGGACACAAGCCCCATAACACAGCACCCGTCGTACGACTCCAGCTACGACCCTGTGAGGAGTCGATGATTCACCTTTTTGTCGCTCAGATAAACACACGCATTTAGCTGATTAGCACCATTTTATATCAAGCCTGTGTTAATACGTTTGTGTATTGTATTCATAATCATTTTCAGTCCTCTATCATCTATCTTTTGTTGGTTTTAATCGCGCGCAGACGTGACGTGAGTCATCGTCGGCCTCGCCGGACTGCGACAAGAGCAGCTGAATGCGGGAGGCGTGCGGTGGTGACTGATTTGGGTTTTGCTCGGCTGAATATTTTCTTCGGTCGTACGCGGACAGCGAATGTAAAAGTAATGCTAACCAAACAAACAAACAAACAAACAAACAAACAAACAAACAAACAAACACAATAATCCACGGCTAATTACGCTAACAATAGTTATGCTTGTGTTGTGGCTTAACAGAATACAAAGTGAAGGCCCCGCCCCCCCCCTGAGGATTTCTCTGTGGTCCACGCTGAAAGGCATTTAAGGGGAGTGCTTTGCTTCACGCGGGGGGTTCTGTTGGCAGTGGGAGACGCTGCTGGGTCTTTGATGGTCCTATTGTCTGCCATACACTTCCTCTCCGTTTGAGTTCCCACGCCAAACACACTCTTCTCAGCTTGTTCTTTAGGTCTATTCTTGTGGACAGTCTGTACAAATGGCCTCAGATGCACACACACACGCACAGACAAACTAATATCATATTCGACGGCACCTCGTTGAGATCAAACGTCATATCGAACATCACAAATGTCCTCCTCCCATGATGCAACATAACGCTCATCAGCTTCCACTATTGGCTACGAGCGACGGAATGACCTTGTGGGCGTATCTGCGTACCCTCGGCCGCTTTGGCGCCGGGGATCGGTATGAGCAGTGGGAGCGAGCGGCGTCGGCCCGGTTGTAATCGCGAATGTGGGAATGTGGGAAAAAAAAAAGCAAGATGGCCTCCATTTACAGCCAGCCCCTCCACCGCCATCTTCACCACTGGCGTCGCCCCGAGGTGATTATGTCATTATCTGTACTCTGCTGTAGCTCTGCCCTCTGCCGCCGTCCATCTCCTCTTCACCCCTCGACACACGGCCGTCACCCCGCGCCACCGTGCGTCATCATCCTCTCTCTCTCTCTCTCTCTCTCTCTCTCTCTCTCTCTCTCTCTCTCTCTCTCTCTCTCTCTCTCTCTCTCTCTCTCTCTCTCTCTCTCTCTCTCTCTGACACCACTCTACCACATCACGTCACGTCTGCATCCATCAAATATCACCCCGACCATCCTCTATCCATCCCGCCATCCACCCACCCACCCAACCACCCATCCATACACACACCCATGTATCCATCCCTCCGTCCACCCTCTGTCCAACCATCCATCCACCCTTTATCCATCCATCCCTCCATCCGCCCTCTGTCCACCCATCACCCAACCCCTGGCACACAGTCTCTCTGTGTGCAGACATCAAGGCGTGACCCCCCACCCCCCAGCCCCCGTCTCCCATTCCTTCCCCCCCTCCCCTCTGGTCTAGTTCACAACCCAGGCCTGCTGCTCTGGCTACTGGCTTCCTCTCCTGCGCCCCCTGCTGCTGCCCGACTCCACCGACGGTGCCGACGGGACGGAGCGTTTTCTGTCCAGTCAGTGCAGCCGTCTCGTCGTCCTTCCAGACCGCGGCCCCTGGGAGCGCTCATCGCTTACCCGGCCCTCTCCTCCCTAACCTCTCTCAGGGCTATGAATGTTTACAACGCCTAGTTTCTTTTATTTCACCACATTGTCCCCTCTTTTTCCCCCCATCGCTCCATCCCGTTTTTTTTCTTCCCTCTGGTCATTATTTACCGCCGCCTGCTACGTTTAATTTCCCTCACTCACTCTCTCTCTCTCTCTCTCTCTCTCTCCTCTCTCTCTCTTTCATGACACACATCCATGTTGCATCATTCTCCGTTCTTTATGCTGATTCCCTGCTTTTCTATTTTTCCTCAGTTTTTCTGTCTGCCGTTTGGTAGATGTTCTGCTGGAACTCTTATTTTCCTTATTGTTCACATACATTCACCCCCCCAGACTCTGGATGGGTGGGGCTGCACACCTGTGGTGCAGGAGAATCAACAAGGCACAACCTCCGACCTCGACCCGACAATTTGGGGACTAACTGATCGAGTATCGGTCGAGTATTGAGCGAGAACACAGACACGAAATGTCATGTGCGACATTGTGCTTGCTTTTGCCACTGACGGGTCAGATTGTCTCAGATTTGAGAAGATTATAGAAAGGATCCCTACAGGAAAATACAATTTTTTCCTTAACCTTTCACTTGATTCCGGTCTGTTCGTTATTGAGTCAAACCAAGTCTCGCTCTGACATATTTCAAGAATTGAGTTGAGATTGGTGGAAATGTGTGAGTGAGAGCTGAAGATAGTCGAGTGTCGAGCGCAGAGTTTGTTGTGTTGGACGACAGAAAGTGTAGCTTGGGGACGTTCTCCACAAAATGTTCAATGTCACAGCTGAATATTTAGCTGATTATTTCCCCTCGAGTGAGTTCAACTTGGTTGGACACAATAACAAACCGGATCAAGCGACACGTAAAATGAAAAAGTTGTGTTTCTCTGTCGGATTCCTTTCAATGGTGTCGTGAAACGCAGCCCGCCGGTGGAAAACACAAACACTTTAACGGACGTACATTGACTTTAAACCAGCCGTCGCCACCCACCGCCTGGGAAGGGACCACATTTCCAGGCACCCAAAAAGTGTGACCTACTAATGACGTGAAAAGCAGAGGCATCAGACCCTATGGGCGGAGAGGCCGTGGCCAGAATGTGAAAATACACGTACGCATGTTTATATCATTTTGACTTTGACTTTGAATTGAACATGGAAGTCTTTTGATGAGACAATTATTATTAAGTTGATGAGAAAAAACGTATATAGTTCAAGGATTTGACACCGTCTTCAGCTCTACCCCCGTCTGAATAGCACATACTACAGTCAACACACGCTAGCACCAAATGTTAAGTGAAGTGAAGTACTTGTTGTTTTTTCAAAGCTTGATGACAAAGAGCAAAGCACTTGAAAGCTTCGCTGTCCGCAATGCTTGCCTGTGAGTGTGTGTGTGTGTGTGTGTGTGTGTGTGTGTACCTGTATGAGGTTGCAAGATTCTTACATTTGTGTGTGTATTTGTGTTTGTGTGTCTGGGTGTGTCTGCTTCTGTGTGTGTGTTTGTGTGTCCGTATGTGTGTGTGTGTGTGTGTGTGTCTTTTGTGTGTGTGTGTGTGTGTGTGTGTGTGTGTGTGTGTGTGTGTGTGTGTGTGCTGTGTGTGTGTGTGTGTGTGTGTGTGTGTGTACGTGTGTGTGCGTGCATGCGTGCGTGCGTGTGTGTGTATTTGTGTCCATTGGCTACTGTAATAATAGCGCTGCCACCCTGAAGATTCGGTCTACACTGCAGGGCCAAGGCTGCCAAATGTTACTGCTGCATCCCACACAGGCCACAGCCTGACAGTACAGTTAGAGCGTCTCTAATATTGATGCCCTCGCCTTCATCCCTTCATCCCCACCACCTCCAGCCACCCAGCTCTGCTCCACTGGCGTTGATGGAGAATGTGTGTGAGGTCTGTGTGTGTTTTATGACACCTGACAGCGCAGGTGGAGACGGTACGCTCAAGATCTGTGTGTTCACCGTCAACATGCAAAGACAGAATAGTGGTATCTGATTTCATTCACTGCAGGTCACTTTGCAAAGAGAATTAAGCATAAGAAATTAGACAACTCAGTCAAATCCATCCCCTCACTGCAACAGAATGGTCAATGGGCTGCCATTTGTGTGTGTGTGTGTGTGTGCGCGTGTGTGTGAGTGACTGAATGATTGACTTGCCGACTGAATAAATGACTTCCTCCATGCAAGTGTGTGTGTGTGCGTGCGCGTGCGTGTGTGCGTGTGTGCGTGTGTGTGTGTGAGTGTGTGCGTGACACCGTGTCGAGGTCAGTGCAAGCTTCCTTTTTATTCTGATCACACACACCGTCTAACGAGCTAATGGGTCTGAAAACACACACACACACAGACACACACACACACACTCACTTAAAACACGCACACACACACACACTCACTTAAAACACACACGCACACACATGCACACGCACGCATACACACACACACACACACACAAGTCATCTCTCTCTGGCTCCTTCAGAGTACCACTCTATACCATTTAAATATTGTTGTTATGGCTCATAAAATCTTCACAACGTCAACCATAAAGTGGATGAAAAAGTCGAGATCGGAGAATAAAACACACTCTGTGTCGCACTCGCTCTATTCCCCGGCGCGGCCCTGAAAACATCGAGGTGGCTCGCTGCTGCTCGGGAGGCCCCCCCCCCCGTGCTGTGAATTAACATGGAGTGATAGGACAGACACTCCAGCAACAATAAACTACTGCCGGTGTTTCCTCAGACGACACTTCTAGATTTATATCGGCCGCCCAGCGCAACCGACACAACAACAAAACGTTTAAATACCCAACGCCGGACACTTATTTACGCTCCCGGACCGCCGTCATCCCCAAAGTGCGATGGTTTTTTTGGGGGGGGCTTGTTTGGTTGAAACAGGAAGTAGCGTCCAACTATGCGCCTAGTGTGTTGATCGGACGGCAGAGCATACAATATGGCGGCACTTAATGAAAAAAAACCCTAATGGGCCATAAAGCACAACACGATGAGACCGTAAACACCCTTGAAGAACCCTCTGCTGCGGTTTTTAAGACTTGCTTCGTAAAAAGAAGAAAAAAAAAACGGCTCCGTCATCTTTTTGTTTCCGTTTCTATTAATTGTGACTTTTTACTTACATATTGGCGTCGCGCTGAATCGATTGCCGGTGATTAATGACGGTGCTCTGGCAAGCTTAGGAACCGCATGTATCAAAGCAAGCCGTTGCTTAACCGAGCCGACCGATCTTGAAATCGGTCAAAAGCACCTTCATCTAATTCTTCGTCTTACAATAGCGCCGTCGTTTGCAATGAGTAATATCTTTATTGTGTTGCGGGGGAATAATCGTTGTGTGGTTCCTCAGTTCCCCATGTGTAGAGAATATGTCCGGGGAAGAGCACAACAAATACGTTGAATCTTGCGTTAGGAGGAGTGGGGGTTCGAGAGCTATCCGGTCCTTCCTGAAGAGCAGGGTGTTTGACAAAGCTTCAGTGGCCGGGTCATTACCGCCCTGCCACTAATTTGCCTACATTTCCCAAGGGGGCCCCCCTCATGGAGCTGTGGTTGTAGGAGTTCCTGGATGACGTGTTGGATGTCGTCGGCGCGCACCACGTGGTATGTGTGCTACGTGAGTGAGCGTCGTGGGTGAGAATCCTGGGAGTGGGACGCAACATCACGCCGATTCTAGGCCACCTTAACCCCTTCTTAGATCGTGTTTCTCAGTTATGTATTTACATTCAGCTCTCTCGCTTTCTCTCTCTTCCTCTCTCTCCCTCTCTCTCCCTCTCTCTCTCTCTCTCTCTCTCTCCCCCTCTCTCGCTCTCTCGCAAAGCTATTGCTGCTATGGTGACAGGTCTCCGGTGCGTTCTGTTCTGTTGCCATGGTAACTAACCTAGTTTGAATCGTGCTACCTGATCTCCGTTTCCTGTTGTTAATATGGCGTGTGTGTGTGAGTGTGTGTGTGTGTGTGATGTACTGTATGTGTGCATGTGCGTGTGTGTGTGTGTGTGTGTGCGTGTGCGTGTGCGACTTATTGCACGTTTCAAAGATCATTTCTCCTTCTTGTTTAGGGTTTGACAGAAGATTAAAGAAACAGCAATGTGATTGGATGATTCGTTGGCACGATGTTCGCACGATAAAACTGCTGGTCTTTCACTGGCTTACCCTGTGAAGATACACATGTGTGTGTTTGTGATTAGCCCTGGTGGGGGGTGTGTCCGCCTCTATAAACAGGAGGTTCAGAAGAATCCGTAATGAGAGATGGATTATCTGTCTTCTTAGCATACACACGCAAAACACTGACGCCTCATTGACCAGTGAGCGGAATACCTGACCGACTTATTGACAGAGCGACCGCTTTCGTTCAGCTGATAAACAGGATCACGAGATTGGTCAAAAAAAGTCTCTCCTTCTGGGTTAAAATCTGGTGAAATTTGAAACGTCGTTGAAGTCTTTGCCAGCCTTGGAGAGCGGCCATGGAACTGGCATTCACGCATCACACTTGCTCCTGCTACAGGCCCGAATGTGATAGTTAACCATAAAGTAGTACAGTCTAATATAATTAACCCCATTAAAAAAACAATTACATAATAGCTTTTTTTTTGGGGGGGCCACGTAATCACTTCACATTATCTCACTTAAATTACAATGTTAAAGGCTGACTGTCCATTTTGAGTTGGAATCTATTTTGGGTAAATGTCTTTGGTGTGTGCGGGGACCCTGAGCCTCCCAGTTTGATTTCGTAGTTCGCTTTATGCTGTAGTGTGAAGCCCTATATCTGGTATAGGGCTTGTATCTGATATTTGGAAGTATCCTGTCGGGTAGTTGAACGTACGCCGGGGCTACTCTCGGGAGCGTTGCTGTACACGGATGACATTTAGGAAATACTTAAATGTCATCTCTGGTACAATCTTGTTTTTTGTTGTTGTTGTTGTAGTTTTTTTTGTGCGCTTTCGCATCAAAAAAACTGTCACTTGATTAACGGCCGATCACGTGATGAGTCTCCGCGTTACGGCCGGCGCCCGCGAGATGAATAGATGATCGACGCGCACAAAAAGGGGGACACCGTTCATTTTGCCAAATCGCGTATAAAAATCCCTCTGTGAGTCGGCACATGGCAGCGGCCTCCCAAAGTGTGGCTGTTGTGATCAGGAATAATTGCTTTTCATCCGCCTAATTATATGTTCTCACTATTTCCGTCTGCAGCGATCCCCCCCGCGTTGAAAGTATCGTCTATAAACAGGGAGGTGAGTCACGTGGAAGCCAAAGGAAGAGCCGCTGAATCGAGCGAGCTCAGGGCGGGCGTGGACGTCGCCGTGGATCAGCCCTTAAAAAAAAAGACGAGAACATCCGCTTTTTAAGAAAGACAATCACGCACGACTCCAGTCCCGGAGTTTAAAAACTAACGGCACTTCAAGGTCAAGGTCACTTCCTTCGGAGCAGGCGCTGAGGAACCCGCCCCTTGTTGCTGTCCTGCCGGAGAGCCGGAGACCGAGCTTTTCTAATCCGTGTCCGGATCGTCCGTCCCCCTGCTGCAAGCCATGCGGTGGCGCCCAACGTTAATTACAGGCCGGCGTTTTTTTTTTTTTTTTTAAAACGGAGGCGTCAATGTGTTCATCAGACCACCACAGTTGATTAAGTGGGGAAAAGACACGGAGACGTAAATTATTTTCTATTTTTCTTTTTGGGGCGTCAAAGTTGGAGAACAAAGAAAGGAGAGAGAGAGGAGCGAGCGAGAGAGAAAGAGAAATGAGCTAACTTCGAGACAGAGATGTATTAACTTGTTGTGGACGGTGTGACTTAAGCGCTCTGGCTGAAATTTAAGTGGGTTTCTTTGTTTGTTCTGTTTATATTTTTGGTTGTGGGGGGGGGTTATTGTGTAGGTGTGCGGAGGACTTACATTTAGTGTCTACCGTGTGGAAATGAAACTCCAATTGCCTCGGGAGCTAATTGGACAACTAGACACCGAAGGTTGCGAAGGCATGGGTCATGTCTGATATGCTAATTATCGCCATGGAAACACAGTTACATCCGGGAGCAAGAAGGCAGTGACAAATGGCTCACTCATCTGATATCCTCTTCAATTTCTTGCTCTTTCTTTCAGAGTATCGCTGATGTGATTCCCCACACTCCCCCCCCTCTCTCTCTCTCTCTCTCTCTCTCTCTCTCTCTCTCTCTCTTCTCTCTCTCTCTCTCTCTCTCTCTCTCTCTCTCTCTGACACACGCACACACACACAAAATTCACACTCACTCACACAGACTCACATACACAAATTCTCATTTGCAAAACCCAATCATTCCTCTCGCTCTATTCTGCCTGTCAGTCAATCTGCAGAAACCATTTGGTTCTCTGCGCATATGGTCTTCTTTTCACGGCTTCCTTCTCCCCCCCATGTACAACGCAACATTCCCCAGCTCTATAGGTTGAATTAATAGGACGGACAGCTGCTGGACAGCATGTACGATATATAGAAAGTATAGGAATATATGAAGTGTGTGCGTGTGTGTATATAAATATATATAAATATAGACGTTCTTCAATATGACGCCTAACATCCTCCTGCCTGGACAGCTCAGCATCCCTCCTCTCGAGGTTTAAAGTGAGATCTACATTCTGGTCCTCATGTAGACCACGCTGAAGCACACAGCGTGGTACATGCTGCCTGATTCTCCTCTGTCTCCGGCGGCCACTAATCTCCTGTTTCTTCCATTCAGCGTTGCTGTGACTGCATGAGTCATGTGTTCAGACACGTCTTCATGTCTCCGTCAACATGTCAAGAGACAGGCAAAGGCGTGTATGCGCACACGCACACACGCGCACACGCACACGCACACGCACCCACACACCCGCACACCCTCGCTATCTCCTGCTCTGCCTTAGGGACAACATACACCAGACAACATCCCTATGGGAGTATGTTGTCCCTATGGGAGTATGTTGTGGTTTCCTACTGCGTCTTGATGCTACCCCCTATACCTGACGATGGATCCCTCCCTCTGTGCTCGCATCTTGTGGCCTCTCTGGCCTTGTGGTTGACTGGAATAGATAATTACTGCTCTTGTAGAACACAGGCGCGCACATAAAAAAAACACAGCACGGATACTATACTGTAATTCCCCCATGTGCTCCTGCTTTACAGTACGCACTTCATGCGGCCGAACCTGCATAATCCAGAACTACAAAATCAATGCGAGGCATTGTTCTTCCACGCATACGAGCCATGATTAGAGCGAGTGGCCCCGCCCCCCATCCTGCAACACAGGCTCCAGTTGGTTGTGTTTTCATGATGCCAGACCGGAGTTGTCGTCAGCAGGTAATATTGACAGTGGGTTGCTGCTGAGTCTCACGGACAGGTGAGTATTTACAAGGTGTCAGAATGTGCGTGATGTAAAAGGCGGTGTTTACGTGTATTTCAGCTGAAGCGTTTAGTACTGAGTTTAATTATCGAGCATCAGACCAGATCCCTGATACGTACCGGCTGGTGTTCAGTACATCGTCACTGAACCCTAGCTCTAATAGCGAATGCGTGCTTTCACCAGGAGGATGTGCTTCTCCACATGCAGCCTCGTCCAGACCCACTGACTCCTGACTCCAGCAGCATTGATCCGGAGCAGCATAGCGGCAGGCAGGACAGACCTCCTGTCGTGTTCCCTGGAGCCGCGCGGTGTTGGTATAGGTCCGTTACAGGAGGTGCTTTTTCCCCCTCTATCTCTCTGTGGAGGAGATGGGAGGAGGAGTTCTCCATAATTGCCCATAGCTTGGCCTCTCCGCCTCCCTTCAGCCCCCGCCCCACCTTCGGCGGTGCGCCCAAGGAGACGGCAAGGACGCGGGCTTTATCAGCCTCTGCACATTGGCCTCCGGTGCGCCCGCCGGCCACACAGCAGCACTTCACCACCGCCACCGCCACCGCCACCCAGAACGACACGCTGACCCCATCTGAATGGCCAACACACACGGGAATCTCCTGCAGCAACCAACGGGACCATGGGAGGTTCCTTGGGAGGCACAGCTGGCGACGGCTTGTTCTTGTCGAGGGTCTGTCGGGGGACCAGCTCAGCGTGACAGAGACCACCACCTCCTCCGACACCGCCGGTCCATGGACGGAAGGTCAGGTGTGACGATTTGATCGCCGTGTCCACACCGACTCCAAACATCACTGTTAACTATGTATCCCATTAGCAGTCTAACGGTGCGTTTAGATACAGGTCGTTAAGAGGGGCATGTGCGGGTCACCCGGTCACCAACCCCCCCGACCCCCTTCCCCCTGATACACTGTGGAGAGTCATCAGCGTCATCAGACATGCGCAGTCTGATAAAGATCTATACCTGCAGCCAGACACACTGTGATGCTGTGTGTCAGAAAGCCTGTAATCCAGGGAAGCGGGTGGGGGGGAGAGGTGGGGGGCCGGGAGGTGGAGGTGTTTGACCTGTGTATTCACAACCTTAATCCAGAAGCAGCCTGAGCTGGTGAGCGGTGTTAGCATAAAGAAAACCTGTTCTGTTCAGCAAGTAGCTGATAATAGTGTCTCCATGTGGAATGGCGGCCAGCAGGGGGTTGCGTAGACCATAGGTTAGCTGATACCGCCTCCGAGATTGAATGGTAGCCAGCATGCGATAGTCACAGGGGTAGATCTACGTTGAACAGGAGCCATGGGCAGGTGTAGACCACAGGCTAGCTGATAGCGCCCTCCACGTCGTGCCGTAGCCAGGACGGGTAGCATAGACCGCAGGCTAGCTGACAGCTCCTCCATGTTAAATGGTAGCCAGCAAGGGTAGCGTAGACCGCAGGCTAGCTGATACCACCTCCGAGATTGAATAGTAGCCTGCAGGGGCATCGTAGCCAGTAGGCTAGCTGCAGAGGGTCCAGGGATGGTCTTTCTCCCCAGGGCCCTTCTCCTGGGTGTCAGCAGGGCTAATCATTGTTATACAGAGTTTCCTCAGGACCAGGCACAATGTTTCCACAGTAAAGAAGACACTAGATTGTGACTCGAGCCGAGAGAGGAGCTCTCTAGATATCTGGAGCACACTGGTTTACGAAGATTACCATCACCACGCAACCACTTCTAGTTCCGATTTAAAACCACTATTGTTAGAATCTACAATTGACGCACAGACACATACACATTTTTTCCGTACTTACTCCATTGTGTTTTATTTTGTGTATCATTCTTCTCTATTCTTCTGCACATGCTATTATAACACTATTTAATTTGATACCGCAATCAATCTCAATTAAATCTCTGTGTTATATAATTGTATCGTCGTCCTTGCTGAAAAACGGTGAGGGAGGACAGTTGGTGTGCCACGTCTGTGGGACGCGGTAAATAATAGATTACAACATACATCCACCCACACGGCTTCTCTCTGGAGATAAACTGACTGTGTGTCCTTCAACCCAACAGGAACCAATTGTCGTCCAAATTGGATACCGGTGGTGATGAATCACTGTGGACACTTTAGTCACACACTCGCATTAATATCTATCTGCCGGTGACGGAGCGATGGATGGGTCGCGCGGTAGGCGGAGGAACCGTGGTAACAGTAACAGGTAAGACGTAAAGAGGATTTCACTGTTTTCTGTCGCTGTTTGATTAGAGACGCTGCAATAAAGTTAAACCACCGTCCCACGAGATGTGAAGCACACACACACACACGCACACACACACACACACAGTGGGTGGGGTGAATGTTAATGTATGTCACGATGTGGTGCATTCCACACAGGTATGACTTATATAACATATATGACTTGTATAAAGGTAGGTACAATCGGGAAAACACAAAAACAGTATGAGACACACAATCCTTCTCATGGTCAAAAATACACACGCACACACATGCACACACACACGCACACACACACGCACACACACGCACACGCACACGTCAAGTGTTGGGCAAAGAGCACTACTCCTGAAGCCCCAAGGAAAAAATAAATTACTCTCTTCCTTGCTCCCCTCCTTTTCCCTCTGCCCTCTACCACCTGCTCTCTCTCTCTCCATCCCTCTCTCATTCTCTCTCTCTCTCTCTCATTCTCTCTCTCTCCCCCCCTCTCTCATTCTCTCTCTCTCATTCTGTCTCTCTCTCTCTCTGTGCTCTTGGCGATACTTTGATAATAAAAGCTAAAGAATACCTTGGAGGTTCAACTCCCTCTATTTCTTCTTGTGCCCTTTAGCCTGGCATTATATCACTCACTCTCTCACACACACACACACACACACACACACACACACAAACATACTCATGCACGCGCACACACGCACACAAACACACACACAACCACATGCACGCACGCGCACACCCACACACACACACAAGTATATCAAATTGTGGCGGAATTACATTTTGACTGATAGTGCTCTTGAGGGCAAGGCAATGATAACTTGAGCTTACCGTCTCGACCTGCGCTGTCAGGTGTCATAAAATAACACACACACACACACACACACACACACACACACACACAACCTTGTGTTCGAGAAAAACTCCCCTTTAGCGAGAAGTGCACTCTGTTCACAATTCACTGGATATAATCTTACATATTCATGAGCTGTCCATATAGTGTGGCTTTTGTCTCCCGTGACAAGGATCTCGGTGACTAATGGAAGTCTAATATGTATTCCTTGCTCTGCCGTGCTGTGAGTGGGGCGCTCCCCCCCCCCGTCTGTTTGCCATGGAGCCCCACCGCACCCCTGCATTCCCTCGTAGGCAGCGAGTTCTTCCTCAGCCGAGGCAATGTCAATACCCGGGAACAGAAGAAGGGCTTGAATAACTTTATCGCCGTTATATCGCAAACCTGTGATTTTCCCCGCTGGCCCTTAACGTAATTATAGCAACACACTTTAACAAAATGTTCATTATTCTTTGATTAACGTGATCCTAATTATAATTACGCTCATCAAATTCTGCTCACTAGGACAAAGATGGCGCTCGTCTGTGATTGATTCTTTCTTTCTTTCTTTCTCGGTGTGTGTGTGTAACGTGTACTGTGTGTGTGTGTGTGTGTGTGTGTGTGTTGTATCCTCTGCATCTGTGGTGTGTAGGTACTGTTGGTTTGTGTGTGTGCGTGTGTGTGTGTGCGTATGTACTGCATGTGTGAGTGTATGTGTGTGTGTGTGTGTGTGTGTGTGTGTGTGTGTGTGTGTGTGTGTGTGTGTGTACTGTAGGTGTGTGTGTGTGTGTGTGTGTGTATGTACTGTAGGTGTGAGTGTGTGTGTGTGTGTGTGTGTGTGTGTGTGTGTGTGTGTGCATTTCTTTGTGAGTGTGTGTGTGGTATCCACTGTGCATCTGTGGGTGAGCATAAGTGTGCTCTCATTTTAAAGTGACAGGCCAACTGTTGTGAAATTTCGTGGACATCTGGACCGGTTTCATTATTGCTGATGGTTATCTTAAGACACCTCCAACTGTGGAGAGAGAAATAAGATGAGAGATGAAACGTGTGTGCGCGCGTGCGAGTGTATGTGTGTGTGTGTGTCAGTGTGTGTATGAGTGTGTGAGTGTGTGTCAGAAGATATCAGCGGTTTCATCAATCTCATCTTGTCAGCCTGCGTCCACAATGCAGAAATTGGGACGGTGAGGGACAGATGTTTGAGAGTTGGCGATGGGTGAAGATTATACAGACTAGCGGTAGCTGCTGCTGGCCTAAAGCTGCTCGGCGCTTATAACTGAGGAAGTAAGGGAAGGTATATTCAATTAAAAGATATACACCTTGTTACATAACAATATAAAACATTATATAAAGTGTTTTTTGTGTTCACTTTTCACTGAGACAAAAGCTCAAAACGCCATCAACAATCAAAGGCTGCATGCCTCGCGGCCTAACTGGTCCCAGCTTGCTCTAATGAGTCGGGGGTTTGTGCTGAAAGAGATGGTATTTTTGGGGACACACATTTTGCACCGAATTATAATCAGCCCCTGGACCCCGTGTTTAAAGGAGGAACTTCAAAACCAGCCGGCTGGACGGCTCGCTTCAGCCAACTCTTCCACAGCACACACTGCGGTGGCTGCGGGGCGCAGGGATGTCTAGTGGGTGTTTGACTGCCAGTCAAAAAGGTTCCGGGTTCAATCCCCAAATGTCCGCAGCCTACCGGAAGGCACGCTTGAGCATGGTGCCCATATCCCCTGCCTGCTCTTTCATTATCTATATCTACACTGTATACTGTATATAGATATAGAAATTGTCTCCTGTAAGGGGTCCCTGGTCCCCCAAAAGTTTGAGAACTCCTGATCTGCAGCATATACACAGATATAGATCCATATGTAAACGGTATGGATTGCATTTATATAGTGCTTTTATCCAAAGCATTATAAAAAATGTGACTCCCATTCATACACCGACTATGGTGCCAACCATGCAAGGTAACAACCAACACGTCAGGAGCAGTTAGGGTTAGGTGGCGTCTTGCTCGAGGGACACCCGGAGGGACACCTCGACACTCGGCTAGGTGGAGCCCGGGGATCGAACCGACCGACCTTCCTGTTGCCAGACCTGCTCTCACCCCCTGAGCTACTGCCACCTACATGTCGTATGTCCTGCTATGCTGTTTGTACTGCAATGCCGCTTGAGAGTGAAGACACGATAAGAGCATCCAAGAGTTGTATTATCTAGGACTCTAGAATTCTCTGTGGGCTCCCTAGCAGCAGGCCTATGGGAGTTATGGAGAACATGCTCTTCATTCGTCAAACCAATCCGACTGCCAACTGCCTCTCATCACTCCCACACCCGAAACACAATGACTGGCAAATGTGCAGAACACTTTCAGGGCTGAATAATGCACACACACACACACACACACACACATGAACACACACACACACATGAACACACACACACACATGCACACACACACACACACAGGCACATGGACGTTGTTGTTCAGCATCCCGGTGAGTATCATTTACACCAACCAACCAACACACCCGATTGTTTGCCGCCTGTCGTCCCCTATTGTCCCCGCTCTCTGAGGTCTCTGACACCACGGCCCTCACATACACAATCCCAGAACACGGAGACCACACGGGTGCACACGAGGACAGTACACACATCGACGCACACAGACAGACAGACAGACAGACAGACAGACAGACAGACAGACAGGGACACAGACAAACAGACTCATATCACACAATCCCATGAAAATGCACACATTCAAGCTCCACCTCTACTCAAACTTTGTGTTGGGGTTACAAAGAGCACACTGTAAAATTTTACATTCATCCCCTTATCTGTCTGTCTGTCTCTCTGTCTCTGTCTCTGTTGCTCTCTCTCTCTCTCTCTCTCTCTCTCTCTCTCTCTCTCTCTCTCTCTCTCTATCTGTATATATACTGTATATACAGTATATATACATACGTATATATAGGCTATATATAGTATATATATATGTGTGTGTGTGTGCTTCTCTCCCTTGACACATAAAAACACAAAGCCTCTCTTTTTCACCTCCTATTCACTCGGTTGCTCCCACACCACTGACTGTGAACACACACACACACGCACACACGCACGCACGCACGCACACACACACACACACACACACAGCCTCTGTGTATTGACAGACCCCGCCACCTAATCCAGTGTATGGGGAGTGTTGCTGCAGACGGAATTAGGTGGATAACATTAGATAGACCCCCCCTGTGTACGACCCACAAGCTAGTCAATGTAGATGTAGTGTGTGTGTGTGTTTGTGTGTGTGTGTGTGTGTGTGTGTGTGTGTGTGTGGTTAATTTGAACTATGGCTTGGTTACAATTGATCATGTTCAGAATGGTCCTGTGTTGTGACAATATCTGACAATAAAACACTTTGACTTAGACTTTGGAGTCAAGGGAGGTAACATCGGTCATGAGCTAATATATGAGATGGAAGATTCAATTTGAATCTGGTGACGATTTCAGCAGCTTTCAGGTACTTTTAGTCATCATTTTAACAACGTGGCTTCCTTGTTTTGGGGCTCATTTGCATAATTTAGTTAGAACGTGAAATGAGAATGCTCCGGGGTGTGTGAGTGTCATCCAGGGGTACGATCACGTAATGTTGTTGATGTGTCCGCAACGCGCGCGTGTGTGTGTGTGTGTATGTGTGTGTGTGTGTGTGTGTGTGTGTGTGTGTGTGTGTGTGTGTGTGCGTGCGTTGTGTGTGTGTGTGTAGTATGTGTGTATGTGTGTAGTATGGTTTATTATTCAGAGTAACAATGAAGTGTATTCTGTAGCAAGCGTAGTTCGCTGCTCTTTAGTTGTGCTTTTCAAACACATAAATACAATACAATACATAAATAATACTAATCCATTTCCAATCGTCGCAACAATATACAATGAAGTCAACCAATCCCTTACAAAGCTCTCAAACATAACAAATCCCAGCTACTTTCTCAAGTGTCCCTGGCCAAATGTTAGTCAAGGTAAACAAGTAACAACAATATGCTCAACAGAATCCTGTGCAGTGTATATAATTTAACAGGACTTGTGATTCAAACCTCATTCAGCTCTAAATGAATAATCACTTGTCAGCCACAAAAACAAGCCGGCACTGTCAACAAGCTGTCAGAGTGTATAAAAGCAACACGGATACAGACAGTCTCTCCCACCCACCCCTAACCCCCATCTCTCTCTCTCTCTCTCTCTCTCTCTCTCTCTCTCTCTCCTCTCTCTCTCTCTCTTGATATATATATCTATTATTCTGTGTCCTCTCTATTTCCCTCCCTTTAGCCTACATCGTGTTGTGTGCGCGATATGCGAAGAATCCTTTTCCATCAAACGAAAGAAGGACGTTAAAACCGTAAAAAAACAACTTTCACGGTCACATCTGACTGCCACTATCATCTGCCATTCAACCGTCTATAATCTACTATGACCGACCACGACTACATGGCTTTCAGTGAATAAAGAGAACTAGAACTCGGAAGTATGGGTGGGGGGATTAAACCTTTTTTTTTCCACTCAAGGATCGACCAAGATTGTAGCCCGTCATAGGAAAAGCAATGTTGGGCTGGGATCCCGTTCCCTCATCTCTAATCTGGAGGCTTTCATTGTTACCTTACCGCAGCCTGGGTTGACTGGTCCGCTCTACGCGCGTATGCCTTCATTGATCAGAAGATACCGTTTGGCTGGCGTGGCTGCCGGGCTGCTGCTGGCTGGCTGGCTTGGCTGGCTGGTTGGTTTGGTTGGTTGATCGATTGAATTGGCAGCCCCACTGATTGGCTCGCTATGGTTGATAAGCTGACGGAGCAAGGTCAATGACAGTTGATTGATTTGTTATTTTGGCGGTTAGCTGTTTCGCTACGGCGCTCGGCTAATCGTATGATATGAGGCCAGAACCGTTAGCCGTTACCAATTCACAGACTGGGAAAGTGACACACATATTCACGACTTGGAGATGGTGTTGAAACGATGTTGAAATTATTCGTAATACAATTGAAATCTAATTCCATCGCAGACGTCAGCAATTTCTGGCAGGAAAACATTTTTTAATCCAAAATATTATATTAATGAATACATGTCATTTCACCCCGTGGCCCTATATTGATCGTGAAAATGAATTGAGCGTAAAATATTTAGCGCGCAAATATGTTATCATTCATTCTAAAAAATGCTGACATGGAACTGTGGACAAGTACGGCTGCGTTATTACATTTGAATTGACTCGTCGACACACTTGCTTTGTGTCCACGGTGTGGCTTTCAGAAATAGGTTAAGAGGCCCAGCGGCGGGAGATGAATATCACAGAGATACATATTACACCAAAAACAACACTAAATGCAGTCAATTAAAGTAATGAGTCGTCGCCGTCCATCCCTCCTCCCCCCCCGCCCATCCTCTACACTTTGGCTTCTCAACATATGCCTCTCTCAACCTCTCTCTCTCTCTCTCTCTCTCTCTGTCTCTGTCTCTCTCTCACCTCTCTCTCTCTCTCTCTCTCTGTCTCTCTCTTACCCTCTCGTCCTCTGCTCTGCGCTGCCTCTCACTAATTAATGAGAATCCAAGCAGTCCATTTCTCATCTCTGATGACCGGTTTTTCATTTCTTTAAGTACTAATCTTTCTTTCATACATTTCCCTCAATCTCCGACTGTTCTCGTTTGGCCGCGGCAACCCTCTCTCTCTCTCTCTCTCTCTCTCTCTCTCTCTCTCTCTCTCTCTCTCTCTCTCTCTCTCTCTCTCTCTCTTTTTTTCTCTCTCTCTCTCTCTCTCTCTCTCTCTCTCTCTCTCTCTCTCTCTCTCTCTCTCTCTCTCTCTCTCTCTCTCTCTCTCTCTCTCTCTCTCTCTCTCTCACAACCTACCATCTTTAATCAGAAGAAAAAACAACAATGGCTTTTTTATTCTTTATTCTTCAGATATTGATACGCATACAGACCCCTCTGTCCCTCTGTGTGTACACCATTGATCTACGTAATTATTTCTATTGTTTATCTACACACACACAAACACACACACACACACACACACACACACACACACACACACACACACACACACACACACACACACGACCACAGAGAGAGAGAGAGAGAGAGAGACAGATCCAGAGCAAGAGAGAGAGAGACAGAGAGAGAGAGAGAGAGAGAACAAAGTTGACCTGGAGAATGAATTGAGGCGCCGGAGCGTAATGTCCTCTCTTGCAGGGTAGTTCATGCATACGGTGCTAACAGGTTTTCCACTCGAAGGCCTTATCTTCGGGGGGTTTTTATCCCCGTTTGACGGTGGTCAAAGTGGAGTAGAGTCGTCGCCACGCGCTGC
>PIJE02001965.1:69549-84549 GCA_002895965.2 Coryphaenoides rupestris | reverse complement strand
TGTTTGGAGAGTGTGTGTGTGTGTGTTTGGAGGGTGTGTGTGTGTCTTCAGAGAGTGTGTCAGTGTTCAGAGTGTGTATGTGTTCAGAGAGAGTGTTTGTGTTTGGTAAATGTGTGAGTGACGTTAGGTGTCTTGATTTCACGCTTTTTTAATCTCTCTTTTAGTCTCTTATTGTTGCCCAATTTGTGTGTGTGTGTGTGTGTGTGTGTGACTGCGTGCGCCCACACACCCGGCGCTGGCTGCTCCAGGAGCCCTTTTATCACGTCGTGTTTGTACGGGCCCCGGGACCCGGTGGTGCGTGCCAGTAATTGGCGGCCATATTAGTCAGCGAGTGTTTTGGAGAGCAGCGGTGAGGGGCCAGAGACACGCCAGGGTCCCGCGTGTGAAAAGAAAGGAAGACGGGAGAAAAGAAAGGAAAGGGGGAGGAGAAAAGGCCCCGGTGTGAGGTGGGACTGAGTGGAAGGAAGACAGGAAGTGGCGAACAACAACAGGAAGGAAGCGCATGAGGGGAGGGAGGAACCAGCGAGCAAGGAAGCGATTTTAGCCGGGCTAAAAGCAAAAGGCGACAGGTACATTATTTATAATATAAATAGTGTCAATTATGCAGCAATTTTTTCAACACTCTATGAAAGAAACAAAAGGCTCAATATTAGTTCAGAATATAATATGAATAATGTGTTAATAACGTTAAAAACACAACGACGAAAATATATCTGTTGAAAGATGGATGAAGAGGAACAGGGATTGAACTGAGAGCAAGGGTCCTTCCACAGGTCCTTGATATTTCAAAGGCCTTGAAAGTTTTAGAAAATAGCCTAAGTAGACATGGGTCATCGTGGAAAGTGGTTGAATTATATATTTTGTGCGTGAGAATAGAAATGACATTTCTTGTGATATTTTCTCACAATATATTTCTCTTGTTATTATTCTGTGCTATGTTGGACAGAGCAAGAGACCACATCATCTGCCATCGCTGTCCCCCAGCACAGTCGAGAAGTGTTCACACGTTCAAGCCTCTCTCTTTTTAATTGTTCTCTGTGGGCTTCTGTAAAGCCTGCTAGTTCTCATCCTAAAAATTCTCAGTGTTGTAACGGCAATTAACTTTGATCTGTGTGTCTCAAACTACGCCGTGTTGGGTCCTTGAATTTCAGGGAATTTGAATTCTCAAGGACTTGAAAGTCCTTAAAAAGTCCTTCGGAATGTATTTTATTTTTAAGGTGTGGGAACCCTGTGTGAGCATGGCTGACTGATGTTGACCTATATTTATTTCTTATTTTTATTGTATTATTTATTTATTTGCTTTTATTTTTTATATATATATTTTTTACATTTTTTTAATTTCTATACTATTACTTTCTATCTAATGTTCAATGTTATGCACCAATTTCACAAAAGCACGTTCCTTGTTTGTAAGAACTAAGGCAATAAAGCTTCTTAAATTCTGATTCTGATTCTGTCACTCAGTCATCCTGAGTCCGTTCGGGCTCAACGGGACTCTGACTGGCCAGTCGTTCAAGCTGTCGGACCTGCCCACGCAGAAGCTGATCCAGGAGTGGAACCAGTTCTACCCCATCAGCCCCGGGGCGGCGGCGGGGGCGGACGGCACCGGCGCCGCCGAGGGCATGGACTGGGAGGACGACTCCCTCGCCTCCGTGGAGGTCCTCGTCGGTGAGGAGCAGGAGGAGGAGGACTCCACTTTGTTTGTCTGTCTGTTGTCGTGTTTGCTTTTCGGGCTAATTCGCTAGCCCCCGAAAAAACCAAAACCCGGGCCCGGTTCTATTAGTAGCCACGGTGTCGCCATGGTGACACGGTGTTTCCCATCCGTTGCCGTAAAAATAATAATAATAATAATAAAGTTGTTTTCTGTCATAATTTTCTCTTTAAAAGTAAAGAGAAGCGAATTGTACAACTTGATGTCGACTAACTCGTCGTCATCATAAAAACATTTTTAGCATTTGTGGCGACGCTGCACAGCCATGTGTTGCCTCCATAAACCAGCTTGAGTTTCCGATCTGTTGCCATAAAAAAAAAAGTAGTTTTTTTATATATGAACATTTTTCGCATAAAAGTAAAGAGGGGAATATAATATAATATAATATAACTTGCCTTGAACTTGCATTAGTCGACGGCATAACTAATAACAATAAATCACTTCAATTCTCGTCGTTATGAAGTGGGTTCTCTCTGCGGTGTTGTTGTTCTAAGGCCCTGGCCCGGGTTGTTGTTGTTGTTGTTGTCGTCGTGGTGTACAGGCGGCGTGCGCATGGTGTACCCGGCCTGCCTGGTTCTGGTGCCCCACTCCCACATCCCCGCCGTGCCCCCCGCCGGTGGCTCCGCCCACTGCTCCGCCCACTCCTACCCCAGACAACAAGTGCCTGCCTCCTCCCAGCGCGAGCCCGCCATCTCCTTGGTTACGCTGACCCCGCCCACGTCCCCCGAAGAAGCTCAGACAGGTACGGAATAACACACACACGCACACGCACACACACACACACACACACACACACAGAAAAAGAGTTTAATTGGCTGGAGCCTCGAAGATGATTATCCCAGATGTGCTGTCGAGGCAACAGAAGCTCGATACTTCGTGAGCTTGTGTGTTCCTGCTCTGAGAATAGAGGAAGTGGACACTCACACGCCGTCCAATCACAACACCGGCTGAATACGTGGAACACCATGATTGGCTTGACAACACACCGCGGCTCCCGATTGGCCACGTATTATTGTGTTCCACGCAAATGAATCACTTTAATGACATAATAATGAAGAGTGCAAAAAAACACTTCCTCAACAATGTTGTTTAGGACGGGGGTCAATCCAATTGATTTGTCATTAACAAATCAATTGAAATTGTCAAGTAGTCGCCTAATAAGTAATCCAAATGATCAAATATTAACTGCAGACTGAGCGGTGGTGGTGGGGCATTCAGATAGAGCCTTTTGTTTTTAAGTATAGTTCTAATTAATAATACTTATTAATAACGTTACTTTATAATGACGTTACAGACCAATGTCAGTGGCAGTAGCTCAGGAGGTAATAAGAGCGGTTGTCTGGCAACAGGAAGGTTGCTGGTTCGATCCCCGGGCTCCTCCACCTCCTAGCTAAGTGTGGAGGTGTCCCTGAGCAAGACACCACCTAACCCTACCTGCTACCTGACGTGTTGGTTGTTACCTTGCATGGTTGGCACCGCCGTCGGTGTATGAATGGGTGAATGTAAAGCACTTTGGATAAAAGTGCTATATAAATGCAATCCATTTACCATTTCCCCCTCCTTGTTGTGCAGTAGACTCCCACCCCGCCCAGAAGTGGGTCAGGCTGTCGGCGGCGGCGGCGGCGGCGGGGGTGGCGGGAACGGATGGCTCCGGCGGCGTCGACAGCCCCGCCCTCCACGGGGGCAAGGTGCCGCGCCGATTGGCCAGCCAGGCGGTGGAGCGCGTCTGGCGGGAGTGCAATATCAACCGGACGCCCAGCAAGTACGTCAGGCGATGCAAACCGTTTTTTTTTCCCGCCAAAATAAACAGAAATGAAAATGTGTCTGTCAGGATATTGTGTTGGCTCGGGCAGTTGTGTGTCTCCCAATCTCAGCCGAAAGGTATTGGGTTTGATCCCTGATGTCCACAACCAGCCTGAGCCTAATGTATTTTATTTTATTTTATTTACCAGGGACAGTGCACATTCATCAACATTTCAGTCCACATCAATGTAAATGTGCCAGAGGTAGCTAATGAGCACATTTTTTAACTGTAGTCCCCCACACACACGTCTGTATTCCCTGGGCAGGTTTGTAATGATTTAAGACTGAATTTTCAGTCTTGGATTTGGATAAATGTGTCTACATAGTAAATGTTGTTGTACCAAACACCTTTCAAATCAATAATGGGACAATGTCCAGTTTTTAAACAATATCTACTTTTAAGGAGACACCATGAGTCTTTTCTTTGTACTCAACAATCACGTTATAGTCATCTGCCAAGATAAAGTGTTAAAGTCATGATTTATAACCTCCTCCTAGCCATGTATATTATCAGCGTTTGATTTGATATGGTGAACACCCTTCTTTATGTCGTTACTAATTACACAACACGTTGCAACACATGCATTATATATTACGATGATGCGGTTTTTACGAGTCGCGCGTAAACATGTAATACGACCAGGCTGTAATTAAAGTTCCACCCCGGGCCCCGACAGCGGTGTCAGCGACGGCCAGCGTGCTTCTGCAGAACTGCACCATCTCTGTGTTCGCTGGAGGCGGACGTGGTGGTGGACAGCCTGCCAGTTTGGCAGGCTGTCCACCACCACC
This sequence comes from Coryphaenoides rupestris, assembly GCA_002895965.2. Taxonomy (NCBI): domain Eukaryota; kingdom Metazoa; phylum Chordata; class Actinopteri; order Gadiformes; family Macrouridae; genus Coryphaenoides; species Coryphaenoides rupestris. Next base: position 80,246 of record PIJE02001965.1, on the reverse strand, counting down.
ATGTGCAACAGGTGGAACGTCACTGGGTTATTTCTCTCTCTCCCGTTGGTTGACGACGCCTGCCAGGTGTATGGATGGATAGATTTGTATTTTTTTTATCAACACAAGAGTATTTTACACTTTGATTGAAAACAGCTTAAATGATTATTTGAAGAAGGCCGAACCCTTGACTTTTCACATTCGAAATACAGGTCATTAATACACAGCTGCACATGAATGACCTGTATTTAAAATTCACGTTTATGCGTACGGGTAAGATAGGAAAGATAAAATAAAACTTTCATAATGCCGAAGGAAATTAGACTGGACCCGATCAGACATCGGGTTTCGAACCCAAAACCTTTCGAGTCTCGAGTCAAGCATAGACACTAACCACGGCACCATCCTGCCCCCCCCATGTATTTGTGTGTGTGTGTGTGTGTGTGTGTTTGTGTGCGTGTGCATGTGCGTGTGTGTGTTTCATCTGACACGTGTGTGTGTGTGTTTTGTTTTCCCTCGTCCCAGGCGGAAGTTCCCGGCCACCGCCAACGGGACGTGCGACGAGGAGCCGGGCGACCGCGCGGGCATCTGGGACTTTGTGGAGCCTTCGCAGAGGTCCTCCTGCAACTGTTCCAGGTAGAACACACACACAAGCACACAGTCACACACACACACGCACACACACACGCACAGCCGCCGCCGCCGGGGTGGTAGTACGCAGGTTGGTTTAATCTGTTATTTTGACGGTTCCATTCCCCGGCCACCTCCCGTTCAAGGCGGGAGCTCTGTTTGTTTGATTGTTGCTGTGCCAAGTTGATTGCCTTGCCTTGCTCAAGGGGCGTGAGGCAGAGGAGGAGGCATCCAATCCCACGAGGGTCCGCTGATTGTGTGTGTGTGTGTGTGTGTGTGTGTTTGTCTGTGTGTCTGCGTGCGTTCATGCGTGCGTGTGTATTTTGGTAGAGATTGCATTTGTAAACGAAAGATTATTTCGTAGTCCAATAAAAAACCCTGACGATGATCAAAATCAATTTCCTCGCATTAGTATTATGTTTGGAATGTGTTCAGAGGTGTTTCCTTGTCAGCGATTGCAGTTGAGCGGATCATGATATTATTATCGTCATACTGGTGATTTCCAAGAAATTCCCACAACGGCGGATTTCTATGAAGGCAATATGGCTGCCGGTACCGCCGCGCGTGAATGTGCCAAAACCCTCGAAAGCCCGCGTCAGGTGACACATCCCAGCCCGGCCCGGCCCCGCCCCCTCCGCCTTCTGTTAGTGCGCTATGAGTGACAGGCCCGCCCAGCTCACCCTCCCTCCCTCCCCCCTCCCTCAACAAGCGTGTTATTTTCCATATTTGTCGATTCATCATCTCCGTCGTGCGCTATGAGTGACAGGCCCCTGGCCAGGGGTTGAGAGGCGGGTGCCCTGTCTGTTGTCTGTCTGTAGTTTGTCGTCTAGTCTCCCCCCTTCCCTCCTACCCCCCCCTCCCACTGATGGGAGTCACTGGGAGAGAGTGATGCAAAGAGAGATGGTGAGTGGAAGAGAGACAGAGAGATAAATAGTGATACTGAGGGATGGCAAGAGAGGGAGAGACGAGGAGAGTGATACGGAGAGAGAAGAGAGATACAGACAGAGAGAGACAGAAAGAGACAGGAGAGAGAGAGAGAGAGAGAGAGAGAGAGAGAGAGAGAGAGAGAGAGAGAGTGATACAGAGAGAGAAGAGATATCAAGAGAGCGAGCAAGAGAGAGAGAGAGAGATTGAGAGAGAGAGTTCGACCTCTGGCAGAGCTCTTTGGGGACACCGACAGGACGAAACAGAAGGCATGTGTGTGTGTGTCTCTGTGTGTGCGAGTGAGCGTGTGTGTGTGCGTGTGCGTGTGTGCGTGTGTGTGCGCGGGTGCGAGTGTGAGTGTGTGTGTGTCTACACGGCTGGTAATGTTGACAAATGAAGTGTCGTGTACGACGTGGAGTGGGCTAATGTGTGCGGTGGTTTCGAGGCCTCTTGTCTGCTGCTGTTGGTCCGTTCCCCCCCCCCCTGCTGTCATGTGATCTTCGTGGCTCTCCTATGTCCTCTCTTCTCTCTCTCTCTCTCTCTCTCTCTCTCTCTCTCTCTCTCTCTCTCTCTCTCTCTCTCTCTCTGTCTCCCCCATGTCTCTCTCCCCAAGTCTCTCTCTCCCCATCTCTCTCTCAATTCAATTTCAATAAAATTTCAATTTTATTTTAAAGAGCTTTATTGACATGGGAAGCATACATTTACATTGCCAAAGCGAGTGGTAAATAAAAAAACAAATCTAATTTAAATCGATTTATAAATGTACAATTGCAGATATTCTATAACATATCTATCTCTCTCTCTCTCTCTCTCTCGCTCCCCATCTCTCTCGCTCTCTCTCTCTCTCTCTCTCTCTACTCGGAGACACTGCTAATGCATCTTGTCTTCCCTCCCTTTTTACCCCCCTCTCTCCCTCCCTTTCCTCCCCCTCACACAGGGACGCGAGGGGTGGGGGGGGATCAATATGTTGGGACCGAGGCCATCCTGGCCAGTAATGACGCTCACAGGAGGAGGAGGAGGAGGGGGAGGGGCTTAGGATGGAGGGGTGCGGTGACGGGACATTAACAGATGATCGCTCACACACTTAGCCACCGGGCACTCTCCTCGCTAGCACATTTATATACATCAGCCCCACACACACAACACACACACACACACACACACAAACACACACACACACACACACACACACACACACACCACACACACACACACACACACACACACACACACACACACACACACACACACACACACACACACACACACACACACACACACACACACACACACACACACAGACACACACACACACACACACACACACACACACACACACACACACACACACACACACACACACACACACACACACACACACACACACACACACACACACACACACACACACACACACACACACAGAGACATGTCAAGTTTTTACATTGTGTATTTCTGTCATAATGTCGGATGCCAGGGAGTGTGTGTGTGTGTTCCAGGAGTGTGTATGTGTTCAGAGTGTGTGTGTATGTGTTCAGAGAGTGTGTGTGTGTGTGTGTGTGTGTGTTCGGAGAGTGTGTGTGTGTGTGTTTGGAGAGTGTGTGTGTGTGTGTTTGGAGGGTGTGTGTGTGTCTTCAGAGAGTGTGTCAGTGTTCAGAGTGTGTATGTGTTCAGAGAGAGTGTTTGTGTTTGGTAAATGTGTGAGTGACGTTAGGTGTCTTGATTTCACGCTTTTTTAATCTCTCTTTTAGTCTCTTATTGTTGCCCAATTTGTGTGTGTGTGTGTGTGACTGCGTGCGCCCACACACCCGGCACTGGCTGCTCCAGGAGCCCTTTTATCACGTCGTGTTTGTACGGGCCCCGGGACCCGGTGGTGCGTGCCAGTAATTGGCGGCCATATTAGTCAGCGAGTGTTTTGGAGAGCAGCGGTGAGGGGCCAGAGACACGCCAGGGTCCCGCGTGTGAAAAGAAAGGAAGACGGGAGAAAAGAAAGGAAAGGGGGAGGAGAAAAGGCCCCGGTGTGAGGTGGGACTGAGTGGAAGGAAGACAGGAAGTGGCGAACAACAACAGGAAGGAAGCGCATGAGGGGAGGGAGGAACCAGCGAGCAAGGAAGCGATTTTAGCCGGGCTAAAAGCAAAAGGCGACAGGTACATTATTTATAATATAAATAGTGTCAATTATGCAGCAATTTTTTCAACACTCTATGAAAGAAACAAAAGGCTCAATATTAGTTCAGAATATAATATGAATAATGTGTTAATAACGTTAAAAACACAACGACGAAAATATATCTGTTGAAAGATGGATGAAGAGGAACAGGGATTGAACTGAGAGCAAGGGTCCTTCCACAGGTCCTTGATATTTCAAAGGCCTTGAAAGTTTTAGAAAATAGCCTAAGTAGACATGGGTCATCGTGGAAAGTGGTTGAATTTATATATTTTGTGCGTGAGAATAGAAATGACATTTCTTGTGATATTTTCTCACAATATATTTCTCTTGTTATTATTCTGTGCTATGTTGGACAGAGCAAGAGACCACATCATCTGCCATCGCTGTCCCCCAGCACAGTCGAGAAGTGTTCACACGTTCAAGCCTCTCTCTTTTTAATTGTTCTCTGTGGGCTTCTGTAAAGCCTGCTAGTTCTCATCCTAAAAATTCTCAGTGTTGTAACGGCAATTAACTTTGATCTGTGTGTCTCAAACTACGCCGTGTTGGGTCCTTGAATTTCAGGGAATTTGAATTCTCAAGGACTTGAAAGTCCTTAAAAAGTCCTGTGGGAACCCTGTGTGAGCATGGCTGACTGATGTTGACCTATATTTATTTCTTATTTTTATTGTATTATTTATTTATTTGCTTTTATTTTTTATATATATATTTTTTACATTTTTTTAATTTCTATACTATTACTTTCTATCTAATGTTCAATGTTATGCACCAATTTCACAAAAGCACGTTCCTTGTTTGTAAGAACTAAGGCAATAAAGCTTCTTAAATTCTGATTCTGATTCTGTCACTCAGTCATCCTGAGTCCGTTCGGGCTCAACGGGACTCTGACTGGCCAGTCGTTCAAGCTGTCGGACCTGCCCACGCAGAAGCTGATCCAGGAGTGGAACCAGTTCTACCCCATCAGCCCCGGGGCGGCGGCGGGGGCGGACGGCACCGGCGCCGCCGAGGGCATGGACTGGGAGGACGACTCCCTCGCCTCCGTGGAGGTCCTCGTCGGTGAGGAGCAGGAGGAGGAGGACTCCACTTTGTTTGTCTGTCTGTTGTCGTGTTTGCTTTTCGGGCTAATTCGCTAGCCCCCGAAAAAACCAAAACCCGGGCCCGGTTCTATTAGTAGCCACGGTGTCGCCATGGTGACACGGTGTTTCCCATCCGTTGCCGTAAAAATAATAATAATAATAATAAAGTTGTTTTCTGTCATAATTTTCTCTTTAAAAGTAAAGAGAAGCGAATTGTACAACTTGATGTCGACTAACTCGTCGTCATCATAAAAACATTTTTAGCATTTGTGGCGACGCTGCACAGCCATGTGTTGCCTCCATAAACCAGCTTGAGTTTCCGATCTGTTGCCATAAAAAAAAAAGTAGTTTTTTTATATATGAACATTTTTCGCATAAAAGTAAAGAGGGGAATATAATATAATATAATATAACTTGCCTTGAACTTGCATTAGTCGACGGCATAACTAATAACAATAAATCACTTCAATTCTCGTCGTTATGAAGTGGGTTCTCTCTGCGGTGTTGTTGTTCTAAGGCCCTGGCCCGGGTTGTTGTTGTTGTTGTTGTCGTCGTGGTGTACAGGCGGCGTGCGCATGGTGTACCCGGCCTGCCTGGTTCTGGTGCCCCACTCCCACATCCCCGCCGTGCCCCCCGCCGGTGGCTCCGCCCACTGCTCCGCCCACTCCTACCCCAGACAACAAGTGCCTGCCTCCTCCCAGCGCGAGCCCGCCATCTCCTTGGTTACGCTGACCCCGCCCACGTCCCCCGAAGAAGCTCAGACAGGTACGGAATAACACACACACGCACACGCACACACACACACACACACACACACACAGAAAAAGAGTTTAATTGGCTGGAGCCTCGAAGATGATTATCCCAGATGTGCTGTCGAGGCAACAGAAGCTCGATACTTCGTGAGCTTGTGTGTTCCTGCTCTGAGAATAGAGGAAGTGGACACTCACACGCCGTCCAATCACAACACCGGCTGAATACGTGGAACACCATGATTGGCTTGACAACACACCGCGGCTCCCGATTGGCCACGTATTATTGTGTTCCACGCAAATGAATCACTTTAATGACATAATAATGAAGAGTGCAAAAAAACACTTCCTCAACAATGTTGTTTAGGACGGGGGTCAATCCAATTGATTTGTCATTAACAAATCAATTGAAATTGTCAAGTAGTCGTCTAATAAGTAATCCAAATGATCAAATATTAACTGCAGACTGAGCGGTGGTGGTGGGGCATTCAGATAGAGCCTTTTGTTTTTAAGTATAGTTCTAATTAATAATACTTATTAATAACGTTACTTTATAATGACGTTACAGACCAATGTCAGTGGCAGTAGCTCAGGAGGTAATAAGAGCGGTTGTCTGGCAACAGGAAGGTTGCTGGTTCGATCCCCGGGCTCCTCCCCCTCCTCCTAGCTAAGTGTGGAGGTGTCCCTGAGCAAGACACCACCTAACCCTACCTGCTCCTGACGTGTTGGTTGTTACCTTGCATGGTTGGCACCGCCGTCGGTGTATGAATGGGTGAATGTAAAGCACTTTGGATAAAAGTGCTATATAAATGCAATCCATTTACCATTTCCCCCTCCTTGTTGTGCAGTAGACTCCCACCCCGCCCAGAAGTGGGTCAGGCTGTCGGCGGCGGCGGCGGCGGCGGGGGTGGCGGGAACGGATGGCTCCGGCGGCGTCGACAGCCCCGCCCTCCACGGGGGCAAGGTGCCGCGCCGATTGGCCAGCCAGGCGGTGGAGCGCGTCTGGCGGGAGTGCAATATCAACCGGACGCCCAGCAAGTACGTCAGGCGATGCAAACCGTTTTTTTTTCCCGCCAAAATAAACAGAAATGAAAATGTGTCTGTCAGGATATTGTGTTGGCTCGGGCAGTTGTGTGTCTCCCAATCTCAGCCGAAAGGTATTGGGTTTGATCCCTGATGTCCACAACCAGCCTGAGCCTAATGTATTTTATTTTATTTTATTTACCAGGGACAGTGCACATTCATCAACATTTCAGTCCACATCAATGTAAATGTGCCAGAGGTAGCTAATGAGCACATTTTTTAACTGTAGTCCCCCACACACACGTCTGTATTCCCTGGGCAGGTTTGTAATGATTTAAGACTGAATTTTCAGTCTTGGATTTGGATAAATGTGTCTACATAGTAAATGTTGTTGTACCAAACACCTTTCAAATCAATAATGGGACAATGTCCAGTTTTTAAACAATATCTACTTTTAAGGAGACACCATGAGTCTTTTCTTTGTACTCAACAATCACGTTATAGTCATCTGCCAAGATAAAGTGTTAAAGTCATGATTTATAACCTCCTCCTAGCCATGTATATTATCAGCGTTTGATTTGATATGGTGAACACCCTTCTTTATGTCGTTACTAATTACACAACACGTTGCAACACATGCATTATATATTACGATGATGCGGTTTTTACGAGTCGCGCGTAAACATGTAATACGACCAGGCTGTAATTAAAGTTCCACCCCGGGCCCCGACAGCGGTGTCAGCGACGGCCAGCGTGCTTCTGCAGAACTGCACCATCTCTGTGTTCGCTGGAGGCGGACGTGGTGGTGGACAGCCTGCCAGTTTGGCAGGCTGTCCACCACCACCACGTGCAACAGGTGGAACGTCACTGGGTTATTTCTCTCTCTCCCGTTGGTTGACGACGCCTGCCAGGTGTATGGATGGATAGATTTGTATTTTTTTTATCAACACAAGAGTATTTTACACTTTGATTGAAAACAGCTTAAATGATTATTTGAAGAAGGCCGAACCCTTGACTTTTCACATTCGAAATACATTAATACACAGCTGCACATGAATGACCTGTATTTAAAATTCACGTTTATGCGTACGGGTAAGATAGGAAAGATAAAATAAAACTTTCATAATGCCGAAGGAAATTAGACTGGACCCGATCAGACATCGGGTTTCGAACCCAAAACCTTTCGAGTCTCGAGTCAAGCATAGACACTAACCACGGCACCATCCTGCCCCCCCCATGTATTTGTGTGTGTGTGTGTGTGTGTGTGTTTGTGTGCGTGTGCATGTGCGTGTGTGTGTTTCATCTGACACGTGTGTGTGTGTGTTTTGTTTTCCCTCGTCCCAGGCGGAAGTTCCCGGCCACCGCCAACGGGACGTGCGACGAGGAGCCGGGCGACCGCGCGGGCATCTGGGACTTTGTGGAGCCTTCGCAGAGGTCCTCCTGCAACTGTTCCAGGTAGAACACACACACAAGCACACAGTCACACACACACACGCACACACACACGCACAGCCGCCGCCGCCGGGGTGGTAGTACGCAGGTTGGTTTAATCTGTTATTTTGACGGTTCCATTCCCCGGCCACCTCCCGTTCAAGGCGGGAGCTCTGTTTGTTTGATTGTTGCTGTGCCAAGTTGATTGCCTTGCCTTGCTCAAGGGGCGTGAGGCAGAGGAGGAGGCATCCAATCCCACGAGGGTCCGCTGATTGTGTGTGTGTGTGTGTGTGTGTGTGTTTGTCTGTGTGTCTGCGTGCGTTCATGCGTGCGTGTGTATTTTGGTAGAGATTGCATTTGTAAACGAAAGATTATTTCGTAGTCCAATAAAAAACCCTGACGATGATCAAAATCAATTTCCTCGCATTAGTATTATGTTTGGAATGTGTTCAGAGGTGTTTCCTTGTCAGCGATTGCAGTTGAGCGGATCATGATATTATTATCGTCATACTGGTGATTTCCAAGAAATTCCCACAACGGCGGATTTCTATGAAGGCAATATGGCTGCCGGTACCGCCGCGCGTGAATGTGCCAAAACCCTCGAAAGCCCGCGTCAGGTGACACATCCCAGCCCGGCCCGGCCCCGCCCCCTCCGCCTTCTGTTAATGTCTGGAGCTCGCCCAGCTCACCCTCCCTCCCTCCCCCCTCCCTCAACAAGCGTGTTATTTTCCATATTTGTCGATTCATCATCTCCGTCGTGCGCTATGAGTGACAGGCCCCTGGCCAGGGGTTGAGAGGCGGGTGCCCTGTCTGTTGTCTGTCTGTAGTTTGTCGTCTAGTCTCCCCCCTTCCCTCCTACCCCCCCCTCCCACTGATGGGAGTCACTGGGAGAGAGTGATGCAAAGAGAGATGGTGAGTGGAAGAGAGACAGAGAGATAAATAGTGATACTGAGGGATGGCAAGAGAGGGAGAGACGAGGAGAGTGATACGGAGAGAGGGAAATCACAACCCAGAGAGACAGAACAGAACAGAGAGAGAGAGAGAGAGAGAGAGAGAGAGAGAGAGAGAGAGAGAGAGAGAGAGAGAGAGAGAGAGAGAGAGAGAGAGAGATACAGAGAGAGAAGAGATATCAAGAGAGCGAGCAAGAGAGAGAGAGAGAGATTGAGAGAGAGAGTTCGACCTCTGGCAGAGCTCTTTGGGGACACCGACAGGACGAAACAGAAGGCATGTGTGTGTGTGTGTGTCTCTGTGTGTGCGAGTGAGCGTGTGTGTGTGCGTGTGCGTGTGTGCGTGTGTGTGCGCGGGTGCGAGTGTGAGTGTGTGTGTGTCTACACGGCTGGTAATGTTGACAAATGAAGTGTCGTGTACGACGTGGAGTGGGCTAATGTGTGCGGTGGTTTCGAGGCCTCTTGTCTGCTGCTGTTGGTCCGTTCCCCCCCCCCCTCCTCCTCAGACTGTCTGGCAGGGAGAGGCCAGTAGCTCCCGGGCCTGGCTGCAGCCTGGGACCCAAGCTGCAGTCTGCATAAAGCCCTCTACTGTCTCTGTATTGCTGTCACACACACACACACATGCACACACACACACACACACACACATACACATACACAGAGGCCTGGTCTTGATTAGCTGTCTCAAACAATTCACGTTGACACCCTGTGTTACCTGTTCAGTTGTGTGTGTGTGTGTGTGTGTGGGTGTGGGTATGGGTGTGTGTATGTACATGTCTGTATTAGTGTGTCGGTGTATGTGCACGTGTGTGTGTGTATCAGTGTGTGTGGGTGTGTGTGGGTGTGTGTGTGTGTGTGTGTCTGTGCATGTCCTCTCTTCGTGTACGTGGGCGTCACGCGCATTCCGCCACACCAGGTGGCAGAGGCTCGCTGGTGTGTGTTTTTCAGGGATAGATAGATAGATAGATGGATGGATAGATAGATAGATAGATAGATCCTTGATAGATAATTGATAAATAGATAGGCATAGATGGATTAATACATAGACATAGACATACGTAGACATAGATAGAGAGACACCACTAGCTAGCTAGATAGATATAGGTAGGTAGGTATAGGTGTCAGAGGTAGGCTGGTGTGTGTGTGTGTGTGTGTGTGTGTGTGTGTGTGTGTGTGTGTGTGTGTGTGTGTGTGTGTGTGTGTCTGTGTGCGAGCATCGAGAGAGTGACCGCACACACACACACACACACGATCGAGCCCTTTTGTGTGGTATCAGATCGGATTGTGTGGTCACCGAAGACACGAGTGTGTGTGTGTGTGTGTGTGTGCGTGCGCGTGTGTGTGTGCGTGCGCGTGTGCGTGTGTGTGTGTGTATGCGAGCGATCGTATCAGCGAAAGCACGCACATGTGTGATGAAGCAGTTCTATGAAGACGAATATGAGGAGCATTGTTCCAGAGGCTTGTGTGCGCGTGTGTGTGTGTGTGTGTGTGTGTGTGCGCGCGCATGCATGTGCGTGTGTGTGTGTGTGTGTGTGTGTGTCCTTCGCCTCAAAAATTCATTATGTTTCCCTTGGCTGAGGGGAAATGTCATTATTTATAACCATCAGTAAGAAATCAATGTAATTATGTTTGGAGTCTCCAATCTGCCCTTGCCTGTAATGCATAATTTCTGAAGTCATAAATGACTCCAACGTGGGCTCCCTCCAGAGTTAGCCTCTCTTAACCCTCGACGGTGAGGCCTCCCTTTTGATAGAACATTAATTATTCTGTT
>PIJE02001965.1:12049-64549 GCA_002895965.2 Coryphaenoides rupestris | reverse complement strand
CCCCGCCCCCCCCACTGAGCCCCCACCACCCCTGCTGCGACGACGAGACGACGGGGAAGACCCCCGGCAGCCCGGGCCCCGCCGGCCAGCACTTCTACCGCCCGCTCCCTGCCGAGCCCTGCCTGGGGGGCTCGGCGGCGGGGAGCGGCGAGGAGCCCCTGACCCCGCACTTGCACCAGGGACACCACCTCAACCAGCACCAGCACCACCAGGGCCCGTCATACCCGGAGCTGCCCCCCGAGCCCACGCTCTATGTGGGCGCGGCCGTGGCCCGGGCGGAGGAGGAGGGCCCGCCCACCCCCTGGCGCTTCTTCAACCTGCCCCGCCGGAAAGAGGCGGAGCTCCGGCCGCCGCCACTGTTGCCGGGCGACCGGCTGATGCGAGACGAGCAGCTACCGCCCCCGTCCTTGTCAACGTTGTCGTCAACATCGCCATCGGGGGACAGTCTGACGCTCTCCGCCACAGAGTGAGTGGACGAGCAACACACACACATGCACACACACTGGCTTAGCAGGTGTGTGTGTGAGAGAGAGAGACAGAGAGAGAGAGATAAGGGGTGGTGTTTTGTGAGCGGAGCTAGCTAGGCATCTCCGCGCCCTCACACCTTTCTCAGCTCTGCATGTCAACAAGCTCCCTCAGCCTCTGAGAATACAATCCCCTCTCTCTCTCTCTCTCTCTCTCTCTCTCTCTCTCTCTCTCTCTTCTCTCTCTCTCTCTCTCTCATAGTCAGTGTGTTGTGGCTCGCCCACCGTTGCACACACACACATACACAGGCAGCATGTTAATCTGTGGTTATATGCCCTTTTGACATTACACACACACATCCCCGATGTGCATGACCAGCACTTTGCATTGACTCCCCATGGACCAGAGGCACAGAAGTCCCGTGCATGTGCACACACACACACGCACGCACACACACCCACACAAACACATACAGTGTGCATGCCCAGAACACAATGTTCTGTTTGCGTGCATGCACAAACACAAACACACACACACACACACACACACACAGTGCATGTACACACAACACAACAACACACTTTTCCCGTGGGAGAGGACTTGGACATGCTGTGTGTTGTTGGTGTTGTTTGCACAGTCGTGTCACTAAAACAAGTCAGGTTGACTCGTAGTAGTATCCTCATGTTGCTCGAGGCGGCGCCCGTGAGAGATGCCGCCATGTTTGTTTGGCGTTTGGTGGAGGAGGCGGAGCCAGATGAAGCCCTTAGTGAACCACTTCAAACTCCACTTCAGAACCCGGAGGGAGTGACACACCCATTCAAAGGGCGTGTCAAGGCCAAGGTCATGGAAGGTTGTGAGGTTATTGGAAAATAATCAATTAGTAATAGATAAAAAATGCATTGCAGCAATGTGTTTGTGTGTGTGTGTGTGTGTGTGTGTGTGTGAGAGAGAGAGAGAGAGAGAGAGAGAGAGAGAGAGAGAGAGAAGAGAGAGAGAGAGAGAGAGACACAAAGAGAAAGGGAGTGTGTGTGCCAGTGCCTCACACACACACACACACACACATATCGTAAACCCTAATGAGTTGGACAGTTTATACGTTGAGCATCTTGTGCTAAGGCAGCATGAAATGTAAGCTCTCACAGATTGTTTTGGCCGGTGTGCCGGAAGGCAAGAGTTCTCGCTCATGCTTCCACTGTAGTTCAGAGCAAGCCAATGCTAATATAGGATCTGAATCTTACTTGTGTGTGTGTGTGTGTGTGTGTGTGTGTGTGTGTGTGTGTGTGTGTGTGTGTGTGTGTGTGTGTGTGTGTGTGTGTGTGTGTGTGTGTGAGAGAGAGTCAGTGGACGAGAGGTGTGATAGAGAAGGCGTAGTATGGCCTGGGCCTGCCATCCCAGACTACAGGTCACGGGTTCAGGGTATTCTGGTGTGTTGTAATCCCTGCTACAGCCGCTACAGGCTAATCTCAGGCCAGCGACCTGCCCAAACACACACGCACGCACACACACACACTATGGATGCTACAGCTTCTGGCTGAGCTGTGTTAGGTCCTGTGTTGTCGTCAACACACACACGTGCACGCACACACGCACGCACACTCAAACCTTGTGAGGTTTATTATGCTACTGCCAGGCATTCTGAGATTTCCCTCAATGATTTATGACCAAACTACAAAACAGAAGATCACAAATGTTGTTAATAATTTACCACGACAATTACAATTCATTAGTTGCAAGCGCAAATCCATCCATCCATCCATCCATCCATCCATCCATTCTCGCCCACTTATCCGGGGCCGGGTCGTGGTGGCAGCCGGCTAAGCGGGGCCCCCCAGGCTTCCTTCTCCGAAGCCACACTGTCTAGTTCCTCCTGGGGGATCCAGAGGCGTTCCCAGGCCAGACGAGATATATAATCCCTCCAGCGGGTTCTGGGTCTGCCCCGGGGTCTCCTCCCAGTTGGACGTGCCCGGAAAACCTCCAAAGGGAGGCGCCCGGGAGGCATCCTAATCAGATGCCCGAACCACCTCAGCTGACTCCTTTCGATGCGGAGGAGCAGCGGCTCTACTCTGAGCTCCCTCCGGATGTCTGAGCTCCTCACCCTATCTCTAAGGCTGAGCCCAGCCACCCTGCGGAGGAAACTCATTTCGGCCGCTTGTATCCGCGATCTCATTCTTTCGGTCACGACCCAAAGCTCGTGGGCCAACCAGGCCCGAAAGGCCTCCTTCTTCAGCCTGACGGCTTCCTTCACCGCTGGTGTCCACCAACGGGTTCTTGGGTTGCCGCCACGACAGGCACCGGAGCTCCGAGCTGCAGCCTCCACAATGGAGGCTCTGAACATGGCCCACTCAGGTTCCATGGATCCTGTGGATCCGGGTCCGGCCACCAGATGCTCACCGACGAGCTCCCCTCCCAGGTCTGGCTCCAGAAGTGGGCCCCGGTTTCCCTTGTCCGGGCGAGGTGACTGTGTTCTTCGGGAGTCTCTTCATGGGGTCTTTGAATCTGAGCGCAAATAAGTATAATCATTAATGAGCAACAGCATATCCTTGGTTACTCTAATGATACACCCATGATCAACTACTTTATACTTTATGGAGTTTAATCTGCCTGGGAGGGCAGTATTTATTTATTGAGTTGGACTTTGGAAAGGAATATGCAGGTAGGGCAGTCCGGCTCCTCGGTTCCGGGTCCTGGTTTTTAGTCTCGCTCCAGGTTTTCCCCACAACCTCTCAAACCGTTGCCAACAGTAATCTGCTACGTCTGAGGCCGACATTGTTGCCCGTCACGGTGTTTCAGATAAGATTATTTGACCGATATTGGCATTGGATAAACTAAAAGCTATTAAATGTCAGTCAATTGCCACGGCATAACTAGAGCCAAGGTGCATAAGAAGATCCTAAGTGCCAACCGGACTTGGGTCAGTGACTCAGGTCAGCAACCACATTCAGTGGTATTCATTACATTTAATTAATTTAATTCAATTGGTGTACAATATGAGGACCAGACCTGTTCCTCTGTATGAATCTTTAGTCCTAGTAGCCACTACTAACTCTCCCTCCCTCTCTCCCCACCTCTCTCCCCCTCTTCCTCTCTTCCTCTCCCTCCCTCCCCCCACCCACCCTCTCATCTCTCTCTCTCTCTCTCTCTCGCTCTCTCTCTCTCACCATCTCCCCTCCCTCCTCCATCCTCCCTCTCTCTCCTCTATCTCCCTCTCTCTCCCTCCTCTCTCCCTCTTGCCCTCCCGCTATCTCCCTCTTCCCTCTCCCTCCTCCCTCTCATCTCTCTCTCTCTCTCCCTCCTCCCTCTCATCTCTCTCTCTCCCTCTTTCTCTCCCCTCCCTCTCACTCTTTCTCCCCCCCTCCCCCCTTCTCCCTCCTCCCTCCCTCTCTCTCTCTCTCCATCCTCCCTCCTCTCTCTCTCTCGCTCTCTCCCTCCTTCTCCCTCCTCCCTCCCTCTCTCTCTCTCTCTCCCTCTCTCTCTCTCTCCCCCTCCATCCCTCCCCCCTCTCCCCAGGGTGATGGCGGGCACCCTGTGGCCCCTGAAGGTGTCGGAGGAGCGGGTGCAGGCGTACCGGGCACGGCGTGACCGGTACCTGCTGGCCGCTGCCGCCGCCGCCGCCGCCACCACCGGTGCTGACCGGGAGACGGAGACCGAGGATCCGTACGCCTTCGAGGAAGAGGACGTCGGCTTCACCTTCGCCAACCGGAAGGACAAGGCGGGAGGGGAACACGACTCGGCCAGGAAACACAAGGTGAGCACAAGGCTCCTCCCGCCCCGCCCCACCCCACTGCGGGGGTTGGTGGTGTGATGGTGGCTAAGAGGGGGTTCAAGGTTCAAATCCCCCAGGTACACGGACAGCTCTGCATTCTTTCAGACTACGTTTAAGGCCCGGTCGTTTCCCAATCCACACTCCAGTCCAGTTAGTGGCTCTAAAGGCCTCTGTATGCGTCTTCACAAGTGTTCTGAGATCAGGACAAATCGGACGTCAGAATTCCACTTGTGTTCCTTGTGTCGTTCCACAGAACTGGCCGATATTGGGGGGCGGTACTAGAGTATACGAGGGCTGTCCGTCAACCTACCGACATCTGGCGACATCTAGTCTACCCTATCGCTGAGGAGGGGGGCGGGGCCCGGGATTTGGAGAGAGTGACTTTTTGAACGAAAAGAACCCAACAGAAGCCCGAAACCCGTCTGAAGACGGTTTTCGGACGCATTTCAGAGGAATCATACAGACTCCTTCGTGCGCCACAAGGCTATGGTTGTTTGCTGACTGCCATAAAACTTTTGACGGAAGGCTTTTCATCTCTCCCCCTCTCTCTCCTATACACAGTATTTACATATATAGACATTCATGTGTATTGCTTGGCTCTACATACAGCAGGCCTGACCTTTGAGCAGCAGTCTCTCTCTATTTGCCTCCAAGCACTCTCTCTCTGTGTGTGTGTGTGTCTGTTTGTCTGTCTGTCTGTATGCGTCGGTCTCTGTCTCGCGCACGTGGGCGTGCACGCTCTCGTTCTCTCGCTCTCTCGCTCTCTCGCTCTCTTGCTCTCTTGCTCTCTCGCTCTCTCGCTCTCTTGCTCTCTCTCCCCCTACTGTACGGTTGGTGTCATGGCGTGCCTCATCTGCGTCAACAGTGTTGAAGTGCTAGCTGCCAGCTTCGACACTCTGCTGTGTGTGTGTGTGTGTCTGTCTCTGTGTGCACGTGTGTGTCTGTGTGTGCACGTGTGTGCGTGTGTGTGTGTGTTTTATCTCCTCAGTAATCCCCCTACTCTCTCTCAAGGGGTTGTATCACTTCACATCAATAATGTATGTGTGAGACACGCACACACACACGCACACACACACACACACACACACACCACACACACACACGTCCTGTCTCTCCTGCTTGCGTTTCTGCTGTCTCAGAACATATAAGGCGCTTTACTGCCGCTTAACGCCGCAAAACACAGCTGACAGAGAGAGACAGACAGAGAGAGACAACGACACAGAGATTGTGTCTTTGTCTTTTGCTGGAGGTCATGTGATCGTCAATCGGTCATGTGACCCGTCGAGTCCAGTCCACACTCTTGCTCCGTTCGGCGAGAGAAAGAGAGGGAGAGAGACACGCAGGGAGTGCTGGAGAGAGAGCTGGGAGGGGGAGGGAGAGGGAAAGAGACATCTCGTGATATGTGAAGAAAGCGAGAGAGAGGGAGATAGGCAGGTCATGATTTGTGAAGAGAGAGGGAGAGGAAGATTTACACCAAAGCAGCCAACGATATATATTACACACTGATAGTGAAACACACGCACACACACACACTTCCTCACTCACGCACACACACACACACGCACACGCACGCACACACACGCACACACTCTCTCTGGCAGCCTGTGTGTCCTCCCATATGCACGGCCGGGGTGTTTGGAAGTGTGTGTGTGTGTGTGCCTGTGCGGGTGGCTACCGTTAGCTACCGCTCGGGTGAGCAGATGAACGCGAGGGGGGGTGGGGGGGTGTGTGGGGGGCTAAGGCAGTGTAATGAAATCGATGGCAGGACAGAAACACATTCAGGGTCTGGGAGAGAGAGAGAGAGAGAGAGAGAGAGAGAGAGAGCGAGAGAGGAGAGAGGAGAGAGAGGAGAGAGGAGAACGACAGACTGAAGAGGAGGATCGAGAGAGAGAGAGAGAGAGAGAGCAGACTGCGGAGAGAGAGAGAGAGAGAGAGAGAGAGAGAGAGAGAGAGAGAGAGGGAGGTGCCGCCCAGTTATTGACATCCGAGTGGCGGTGGCCTGAGAGGTCATTTCTCCAACTCTGGGTTTTTCATTCCAATGCGCGCTGGGGAGGCAGCCTCTCATCTCTCTGTCTGATGCTCTGTCCTTTTCCCCTCCCTCTCTCTCTCTCTCTCTCTCTCTCTCTCTCTCTCTCCCTCGTTCCTCTCTGCCTCGCTCTCTCTCCTCATTCCCTTTCCTCCTCTCTCTCTCTTGCTCTGTCTCTCTCTCTCACTCCTCCCTTTGTCCCCTCATACTCTCTCTCGCTCTCTTTCCGCTCTCCCTTTCTCTCTCTCTCTCTCTCTCTCTCCCTCTCTCCTCATTCTCTCTCTTGGGGAGGGGGGGGTTCACTGTTTATTTGTAGCACCTTTCATAATAAATAAGAGAGAAAGATGATAGATGAGAAGGAGAGAGAGAGGGAGAGAGGGAAGGAGGGAGCGCGAGGAGAAAGAAGAGAAAGAGAGAGAGAGAGAGAGAGAGGGAGCTGTACTCCTCCCTCGGCCACCCGCTGTGAGGTCACCTGCTAATAGCCTGACTCCTGACTGCGAGTGCTATCTGCACACCATGGGTCTTATTTGTGTGCTGGATCTCAGCTAATTGCCGTTGAGTCTTACTTTGTCATTTTTCCATAAATGTGTCTGATTAACCTCGGACGACCCCGTGTTTAATCTGATTAAAGACTCTCGTTTTCATCCGTCCCCTTGGATCCATTTTTAATGTTCGGGTCTCTTTGCGGCAGATGTTTTCGCTTTACGGTTGCTTTTGTCTGAATGATGTTTAAATCTCTCTCTCTCTTTCTCTGTCTTTCTCTCTCTGCGTCTCTCTCTCTCTCTCTCTGTCTACCTTTCTCTCTCCCTTTGTCTCTCTCGCTCTGCGTCTCTCTCTCTCTCTCCCTTTGTCTCTCTCGTTCTCTGTCTCTCTCTTCCTCTCTGTCTCTGCCTCTCTCGCTCTCTGTCTCTCTCTCTCTCCCTTTGTCCCTCCCTCTCTCCCTCTGTCTCTCCCTCTCTCCCTCTGTCTCCCTCTCTCCTCTCAGGGAGAAGATGGAGGTGCCGGTCCGTCGGACGGTAAGACAAACTCTTTATTTTTTGTCGTTGGCTCGTTTTGCAAAGACACTGGCCAACAGACACACACACACACACACACACACACCCCAGTTGTCGTTAGTCATTAAACCAAAGCCGTGCAGTCTTGACTCAGCAGGTTATTGCCCCTATCGACAGTTCACTTTTCTAAAAAGCCTCTAATATGAAGCAATTAGAGAGGGGATGATAGCCTGTCTGAAGGAGCAGACGCAATCAATTAAGCAATTACCAATTAAGCAATTCATGAACAATCACGTTTCCTTTATGTCAAACAATTAAGAATGAATGACACCTAAGTGATCGGCTGCTAACTGTGTGTTTTTGTGTTTGTGTGTGTGTGTCTGTGTGTGTGTGTGTGTGTGTGTGTGCGTGTGCGTGTGTGTGTGTGTGTGTGCACGCCCGTGCGTCCCCCACAGAGTCTCAGCCAGCGGGTGCCCAGAACCGCATAGCAAACACCAGCCTGATCCACGAGACGGACCTGGCCGTGTCAATCAAAGACCTGGACAACCTGTTCAACTCGGACGAGGACGAGCTGGCGGTCAGTACGGTGTGGGGGGTGGGGGCTGAGGAGGGGGGGGGCCGTCACCCATGGGTGGGGTGGGTGGACACCCATGGGGAGGTGGGGAGGGGGGGGGATGTTCAAATCAAACAAGAGTCCCAAACCGTGCTCATATGAATGCCATTGTTGACAGTGTGTCCCGCCCCCGTCCTCGATTTTGATTGGCCGACATTCGACGAGGGCTGTTCCAAAAGTTGAACTCTTTTCAACTGAAAGCGATCGGAGCAGAGCGGGGAAATACTGTCAGCGCTGAACGCTAAATACGCATCTGGTGGACACACCGAGCCTGACTGTGGTTCTGCTCCTCCACAGCCGGGCTCCAGGAGAACACTCAACGGAACCGATGACAAGTTCTGCTCCCGGGATGGGAAGCCGGGCAGCCTGGACCCCATGTCCTGCATCAGTACGTAGTACCCCTCTGGACTCACACACACACACACACACACACACAACAGGCGTGCACACACACACACGCACACACAGGCACACACATGCACGCACAGGCAAGCGCACACGTACACACACACATATGCACACATGCACACACACATATGCACACATGCACACACACACGCACACAGTAGTGCACGCGCATACACACACACTGCTGTTCTGTTGTGTGTTCGTCTGGGGTTCGTCTGGGTGGCTGCCTGTCTATCCTGTCTGCCTGTCTGTCTCTCTGTCTGTCTCATTATATCTGGCTTAGGGTCTGGCTACATGTGTGGCTGTGTGTCTGTTTGTTCCGTTGTCTGTCTGTCTGTCTGTCTGTCTGGCTGCCTGTTTATTTGGCTGTCTCTCTGCATAACCAGCACCATGTGTCTTTAAACTCCCAAAGTGCCCAGTAAACACTGGTGTAGAGTCGCCCAGCAGCTCCCGTTAACACATTAACGGGGCGTTTGGGGAAATAAGAATACTGCTAAAGTCCTTACATTTGGAACTCCTTTAGGCTAATTCACGTGGAGGTGGTGTGTGTGTGTGTGTGTGTGTGTGTGTGTGTGTGTGTGTGTGTGTGTGTGTGTGTGTGTGTGTGTGTGTGTGTGTGTGTGTGTGTGTGTGTGTGTGTGTGTGTGTGTGTGTGCGCGTGTGCGTGTCCGTGTGTGCGTGCGTGTGTGTGTGTGTGTGTGTGTGTGTGCGCGTGTGCGTGTCTGTGTGTGCGTGCGTGTGTGTGTGTGTGTGCACATGTTCATCATATCCATGACTCCTCTACAGAGTTAAGTCAGTGACGCTGCTCACCCAGGGCTCGGCCCCCTATTGGTCGGCTGCATGGTTTGCCCCAAGTTTTGCATCGGTTCTATTTTAGGGATAACATCGATACTGACTGGGTTTTTTTTCCATCTTGTGAGTTCATTTCCACCAATATTTGTTTAGCTTTTCCGACCAAATTTCTTTTTTATAATTTAGTTTTTGTTTTTAATTAATTGACATGTTACATGAAAAATATTGAATCTGCGTAACTTCCACCCATCATCATATCCTGATGACCATGACCTCCTCCTCCTCCTCCTCCTTCTCCTCCTCCTCCTCCTCCTGGGTTTTGCCCCAAACTTCAACATCCAGTTTTAATTTGAAATCACATGCCATGTTATGGAAGCGAGATACACAAGTCCATTGCATTTGTACAGACCCTTAATCACGGTTACGGTCTCCGAGTGCTTTACAGGCCATATAATATAATGGCCCCGTAACCCCCTAGCTTCCCTGAAGAGCGGGAAAAAACTCAGTTATCAAGGAAGAAACCCTGAGAAGAATGGGAAGTCCCTCCTCCCAGGGATGAGAGGGAGGGATGGACTGGGTGCAATGGGTGTGTATTACACGTGACAAATTACAGTTGAAGTGCAATTTCCGTTGCTCTGTGGCTGCTGACCGGCAGCTTCGATCCCCTGTGTCTGCCAGGTTGGTTTTCCCCGCGAGGGGGTCGAGAGTTACAAACCAGGGGATAAAGTCACGAGCTTCTTGGCTCTGTTGTTGTTGTTGTGGTCGCGGCGGCGGTGTTGGCGCTGAAAGCAGCTGTGCTTAATCAGGCACGTTACCGCACGCTTCGATGCCCGCTCCCCGAGGTCTGTTGTGGAGGAAGGAAACGGAAGTGGAGTTGGCATAGAAGAAAGAGCTCGAGACAATAAACGTGTGGGCCACAGTGTGCCATTTAGCGAGGAACAAAACACTCGCTGGAGTCCACCTGTTTCTCAACGGTTTGCCTGTAAGCGTAGCTGGCAAACGATAAACAACAAACTATCGTAAGCAGCAAAACTGCTTCTATATTAATTTATTCCATGTACATACTGTACATTGCAGATTTTTTTACTTCCGTTGTTCCGGTTCTGTCGCGTTCATTGCTAGTTTAGATGCACCGCCGGCCACTTGGCAGTCGTTTCCATCTTTAGCGGTATGACAGGCGGTCTGAATCGCTTTGCTCCGGAGAACTAGAACTGTTTATCCCTCGGAGCGTACCTCCCCCTCACAAGGAGGAGAAGAGGGTTCCATCTACCCCTTCCTCCTGGTTGTTATTATCCTGCTGTCTGTCTTGCATGGGAGGCAATTGAGCCCGCCACTCCTCTCACTCGTCGATCGTTCCATGTTTCAATCCTGACACCGTATCCATGGCATAATGTTATATCGTGCTGCCTTTGTTATGTACCTCGGTGTTGGAGACACTGAGGACTCTCCTGGTCCCGGCAAGACCGCTTCTATACTCAGGATTCTTCTCAATGTCTAATTCCTCCTCTCTCCTCCTCCACCTCCTCTGCTCTGCTGTCTCCTCCTCCTCCGCCTTCCACTGTCTCCTCCACCTCCCCGTCTCCCCCTTTCCCCCGCCTACTCATCTCCCCTCCTTCTCCTCCTATCTCCTCCTTCTCCTTTCTCCTCCTCATCTCTCCTCCGTCTCCCCCTTTCTCCACCTCCTACTCACCTCCCCTCCTTCTCCTATTCCTCCTACCTCCCACTCTCTTCCCTCCTCCTTCCCCTCCTCTCCTCCAGGATCGCTCGCCGACCTGCCACCAGATGTTCCCCACGGCCTCCTCCCTGGAGCAACACATTCATGGCTACTCACCCATTGAACGCGTTGCGGCAAGGACCGGCAGCGGGGAGACCACCCTGGCTGGCCGCGAGCTCGCTGGAGGGCGGCCTCTTCAGAGATGGAGGTGGGGAACGCGCTGTTTGCAGTCCCCAAGCCCCTTGCGAGATCAAGGTGAGGGTCGGCCCGCCTGAAGTCGGCAGCGGTTGTTCTTACCTGGGACCCGCCTCCTCCCCCAGCAGGGATGTGCAAAGGCTCTGTGTGCTTCTTCCGAAACGCTTCTGTTGGGTTCTTTTCGTTCCTTTGGCGGGGGTGGGAGGTCGATGCACTTTGTAAAAGTCACTCTCTGACGCCCTCCTACAAGGTAGAAGTCGATTTTGGGCACTTCCGAAGACTTCTGAACACTTTCGCTTGCAGAGCGAAACGCGGGTCGATCTCGCCTTCTGTCGCCATTGTCTCGTTGTCGTGTTGTTTTTGGACGTAAGCGTGGAATGTTAATCGAGCGTTCGGAGGGTGGAACAGCAGAGGGCGGTAGACGTGACAACCTGTGACGCTCTGAGCTACGTCGAGGGTGAGGGACAGATGGATGTTTCCGAGATTTACATGATTGTAATGTATGGGGAGAAAGGCTGTGCATCCGTCTACTGATGATGGCAGAAGGTGGCGTACGTACGAACACAACACAACAACGTGTGTGAAGCTCATTAAGTGCATTAAAAGCTACCAGGGTCTTTTTTACCTGCCATGACTGCTGATGACTTCTTCCTCCTCCTCCTCCTCCTTCTCCTCCTCCTCCTCCGCCTCCTTCTCCTCCCCTTCCTCCTCCTCCACCTCCTCCCCTTCCACCTCCTCCTTCTCCTCCGCTTCCTCCTCCTCCTCCTCCTCCTCCTCCTCCTCTTCCGCCTTCTTCTCCTCCTCCCCCTCCTTCTCCTCCACCTTCTCCTCCTCTTCCTCCACCTCCCCTCCTCCTCCTCCTCCTCCTCCTCCTCCTCCTCCTCCGCCTCCTCCTCCACCACCAGGACTTCTCCTTCGTGTACAAGCCTGAGCTGTTGCAGCCGTTCGTGGGCTGCTCCATGTTCGCGCCGCTCAAGATGCTGCCCAGCCAGTGTCTGCCGCCCCTCCGGCTGCCCTGAGGACTGCGCCTACCGGCCCAGCTGGAGCGCCCTGGGCCACCACCGGCACCTGCTCCACGACGCCGCCGCTGCGCCCATCATCACCTTCCTCCACAAGGATGGGTGAGTCCGCCGCCGCTGAGGTCCTTGTCTCCCGCCTTACCTTGTCCATCACCCCATCCATCACTTTACTGTCGCCGTAGGTGATGTCTTCAGGGTTGCCCGTTTGAATTTGAATTTGAGAAGAAGAAGACAATCAAGGGTCTTTTTTAAAACAGAGATGGGTCATCAGGATCAGAATCAGGGGGTGGGAGTCAGTGGGGTTAAACGTTAATATAACATGTCATTGAAAGTGCTTGAATTAATATATTTTGCGCAAAAATAGAATATTTATTTTACTTAATATTAGTCACAGCACAGTTGAGAAGTGTTCACAAATTCAAGCCTCTCTCTCTAGTTTTAATTGTTGCCTGTGAGCTTCTGTTAAAGATCTGCTGTTCTCATTATACAAGATGATCAGTGGTACAGTCCACTGGGCAGTGGTACAGTCCACCACTGGGCAGGCTGGTGGTGGACTGATTTAGTCATCATACACCCCGATGGACACTCCCACTTGTGATGTCACTCGAGGGTCGTCGGGTGACAATTTAGAAGCAGGCTTGTAATGGATAAGCACACTCACGACCTGGCGGTGGAATACGGGCCCTTTATGGCTCGAATGTATAATATTCTTTTTATATTTTTCCACAAATCTTCCCTCTTGTGCAAACATTGAGGCCGCGGTGAGGCTATTTGACTTGGAGCCAGAAAGGTGCCGGGTTCGGTGTCCGGTGTCCGCAAGCTAACCCGCAGGCATCTTTGAGCAGTGAGCTGTTTGACTCCTGAATTCCCCGTTAAGTGTCTTTGGTTAAAAAGCCTTTTCCCAAACGCCTAGGTGGTAATAAACGGTCTCATCGGCATTCAGAGCCATTCAACGTTGATCTGGTGGCGAGCGTTTCATTGTACGTAGTTCTCTTCCTCTTTTCTAAGCCAAAGGGATGGTTGTCAATATCTTCCTCGTTCAGGGTTGACGGCGTTGTGATGAATGAAGGGCGACTCGATAAGAATGTGCTCACAGCCATTATCTCTGCACGTGTCGACGTGCAGACGGGGCTAGCGCGGCGGCTCGCTAATCGCGTCGCGTGTTCAGAGCGGCCGACAAACGACAAACAGATGAAGGAATCACTCGCCCTGACTGTCAATGTTAACGTGGCGCCCTGTTTGTTTGTTTGTTTGTGTGTGTGTGTGTGCACAAATGGTTGTGTTGTGTGTGTGTATGCGTGGTTGTGTGTGTCTGTGTGTGTGTGTGTGTGTGTGTGTGTGTGTGTGTGCATGCATGGTTGTGTGTGTGTGTGTGTGTGTGTATGCGTGGTTGTGTGTGTCTGTGTGTGTGTGTGTGTGTGTGTGTGTGTGTGTGTGCATGCATGGTTGTGTGTGTGTGTGTGTGTGCGTGTGCGCGTGACCACATGCGTGTGTGTGTGCACATGCGTGTGTACGTGTCAGCTCTTGGTAAACTCTTCCGAGGCGTACCATGCCAGGCAAACGCACCGCTCACACTGCGGCGGGAATTCCTGATGAGCAGAATATGTTCATGAAGTGGGATCGTACATGTTTGTGCTATACATACATGTAACACGCTAACACGTGCTCACAAAAAAACACTCGCTTACAAAAAAACGATGGCAGCGACTTTCCCTCCTCCCCTCCTTTCCCTGTTTCCTCCTTTCCTTCCCTCTTCCTCTACCTGTTACCCCCGCGGCGCTGCACTGTCTGTGTGACTGCATGAGAGACTGGCTCCTCCTTCTCCTGCTCAAGAGCCCGCCGTTCCCCCCCCCCCTCCCCCCTCCCTCCCTCCCTCTCTCCCTCCCTCCCTCCCTCCCCCCCGGCCGCCACTCTTTAAAGACTTTGCTCCACTTCTCCAGGCAGATGTAAGCGGAGGAGGGGACGGGCGTCTCATTTAGACAGGGGGGCTGGGGGGTGGGGGGGAGGAGTCACGCATGGCTCAGCGATGCCTCGGTGTGCGAGGATGCGTGCGCTACTGGATGCTCGCTCGCTCGCTCGCTCTGTCTCTCTGTCTGCCTGCCTCAGTTTCTTGGTCTCTCTCTCTCTCTCTCTCTCTCTCTCTCTCTCTCTCTTCCGTCTCTCTCCTTTTCGCATTACTCTCGGTCTTCCTCTCACCCTCTCTCTCTTTTTTGTGTTCATCTCTTCACCCTCCTCTCACGGTTTCTCCCCTGCACACTCTCTCTCTCTCTCTCGCTCTCTCTCTCTCTCTCTCTCGCTCTCTCTCGCTCTCTCTCTCTCTCTCTCTTTATTTTCTGTCTCGCTCTGTCTCAATCTGCCTTCAGTCACCCTTCTGCACATACCGTGCATACACATATGATATGTCACACGCACACACACACACGGCCACACGGCCACGCACACACACACACACACACACACACACACACACACACACACACACACACACACACACACACACGCACACACACACACACACACACACACACACACACACACACACACACACACACACACGGCTACACATATCTACAAAAGCGCTGGGCTATTCCTAAGCTTTCCTTCTCTTCTTCCTCCTTCTCTTCTTCCTCTTTCTCCTCCTCAAGGAGGAGAAGGAGGAAGGTGGGACCAGGGAGGTGAGTGTAAAATGGTTGAGAGGATGGGGGGAGGGGCCCTGCAGCAGGTAGCAGGAAGTGATGTCATGGCGGTAGCAGAGGAACACTCTCAGGGTGGTTTACCTGTCAGGTAGACTCACTCCATTAAAGGAGACATATATTTTTCTTTTAGGCTTATTCACATGCCCATTTATTATTCTATTGTTTTTATTCTTACCTTGTTGGTGTTTTTTTGAGCGACCTCTGGCACACATATTTCCTCCGGGATGAATACAGTTCTGTCTTATCTTATCTTATAATATCCAAAATCTAATACCTAGATATCTAATCTCATATCACGATATCGATATAAAAAGGTCGACATATTGCCCAAGTGCTGGTTTTTAAAATGTATATAAAAGTTATATCTGACGCTTTGTAAATCGAACGTAGCTTGAATGGATTTGTAGTGGGTTTGACCGTGTGCTTTGACTACTTGGCTCGCTTAAATGAAGTCGCTTTGGATCCAAAATTATTTTTAAAAATCCAAATGTAAATTTCCCCAGCCAGCCCAGGTTTGTGTGCGCTCTGTAAGGTCAGAGGTCGTCGGAGGGGCAGCGTCCGAGCGCAGTGTACACACGCGCACACGCACACACACACACGCGCACAGGCGGTGTGTTTGTTTTTGCCGGAGTGTTCCCGCCTCGCGGTTTGACCCAGTTAATGTTTAAAGCGAACCGGGGAGCCCGAGGTCTGCTGTAAAAGGCCAGCGTATTCATGAGCCGCGTCGACAAGAAAGGGCTTACAAATTGGTTATACGCGCTCCTTAAAACGCCCACAGAAACGAAACGAAACCACACGCTGCCTTGACTCCCCCTGTGTTGTCCTTCTACGTTAAAGCCTCATTCAAATAAATACATTTTAAAGTGCACAGTAAACATCTTCTTCTTTACCTGCACACAGTACGTTTAGGAAGTGAGTGTTTCCTAATACGCTGCTATGGACAGGGAGGGGGAGGGACTTCCTCTTTGCTTGTTCGGTTTCCACTCCCACTCCCATAATAATACAAAAAGTACCATTAAAATAATCTGTCTCTCTGTCTCTCTCCCATCCCTGGTCACACGTGTAGTAACATACAGTGTGTACCTTGGCTGCTGCTGCTGCTTGCTGCTGTGTTTATTGGATGACCTATTGACAGTACATGCTCACAATAGTAATGTCCCACTACTGAGATGTCATTTATCGTACACAACAAAATCTCAGCTTGTTTTTTCCCTGAATACAATTAGACTTTTTTAGAATTTTTTCTGACTCTATTTTTTTTTTTTCCACCTTGTTACTCTTCCATCTCGTTATTCGTACATTTTCTTGACGTGTGCTACGACTTGATAGCTTTATTTAGTTGTGGTTCTAGTTGAGGCTCTCTTTCGGGAGAATCTATGCGGATAAAGGAAACACATGTTAAGCCAAGAACCCTTCTGAATAGCTCTCTCTCTTTCTCTCTCTCTCTCCGTCCTCTCTCTCTCTCTCTCCTCCCTCCTCTCTGTCTCTCTCTCTCCCTCTCTCTCTTTCCCTCCTCTCTCTCTCCTCCCTCCTCTCTGTCTCTCTCTCTCTCTCCCCTTTCTCTCTCTCTCTCTCTCCTCCCTCCTCTCTCTCTCTCTCTCTCTCTCTCTCTCTCTCTCTCTCTCTCTCTCTCTCTCTCTCTCCCCTTTCTCTCTCTCTCTCTCTCTCCTTTCTCTCTCTCTCTCTCTCTCTCTCTCTCCCTCCCCCCCTTTCCCTCTCTTCTCTCTCTCCTCTCTCTCACAGTAACATCCCCAGTGTGGGCAGCTGTGTGGAGCAGGACTATGCCCAGAGCTGCAGCACTCCGCAGACGCTCACGCCCTTCCTGTCGGGCAGCGCCCCGCCCAGCAACAACTGCGGCGGCGGGGGCGGGGGCATCCTCCCCTCGCCGGCCACGCCCCGCTTCTCGGCGCCCACGCCCCGCACGCCCCGCACCCCGCGGACCCCCCGCGGGCCCGCCAGCGTGCAGAGCTCCCTCCGCTACGACGCCAACAGCTCGGAGCTGTACTCGCCGGCCGCCTCCACGCCCTCCACCTGCCGGCCGCTCAACTCGGTGGAGCCGCCCACGGTGCCCACGGTGCCCGAGGCCCACAGCCTGTACGTCACGCTCATCCTCTCTGAGTCCGTCATGAACCTCTTCAAGGACTGCAACTTTGACAGCTGCTGCATCTGCGTGTGCAACACCAGCATCGCCGGCGCCGACGTGGGCGTGTACCTGAGCGGCACCGCCGGCGGCGGCGGCGGCGGTTGTGGCAGTGAGGCGCAGGAACCCTGCAGCTGCGGCTTCAGCGCCGTGGTGAACCGCCGCTACGGCAACGGCTCCGGCCTCTTCCTGGAGGACGAGCTGGACATCGCGGGCGCCGGCTCGGACGTGTGCCGCGAGGCGGAGCGGCGCTTCGAGGAGCTGCGGCGGGCGACGTCGCGGGCAGCGGGCGGCGGCGGCGGCGAGCGTCTCCCCGAGGAGCTGATCCTGCTGCTTCAGGACCAGTGCACCAACCCCTTTTCGCCGCCGCTGGCCCGGCACGAGTACCAGCAGGGCGGGGGCCGGGGGGGAGGTGGGGGACGGCGGGGGGGGCGCTGCGGGGCCCCGCCTTGCATCCGTGTGGAGGAGAGGGACTACCGCAACGACTGCTACATGGCGCTGGAGCACGGCCGGCAGTTCATGGACAACATGTCGGGCGGGAAGGTGGACGAGGTGCTGGTCAAGAGCACGTGCCTGCACCAGTGGGCCAAGCAGGACGGTGAGTCAAACCTTTACTAATGCCCCTTTTCCACGGTCACGGTACCGCGCGGTACGCCGCGGTACGGCGCGGTATTTGCGTGTTTCCACTAGCACGTAGTACCTGATATCAGGTACTATTTGGTATCACATCTGCCCCTGGTTCCAAGCCAGCCGAAGCGGTACTATGACGTGACGTCAGCCGACTGCCTTCCACTGATTGGCCGACGAGTGTCGTCACTGGGAGCGTCATAAGCGCGCGACGACCGACCAGACATAAATAAACACGAGACTCGACCACACCACTTTTTAAAACCTGACCTGACTTTTAAAAAATAATAATAATAATAATAATACACAATACACAAACGCTTCGGTGTCCTCCATTGTTGTGTTGTTGTTGTTCTGGTCTTCCGGTTTTGTGCGTGGCTTGGCGCGGTGTAAATGACGTCACGGCAGTTCGCGCAGCCGTGTTATGACGACCCCGCCCACGTCGAGGAGGTACTATATGGTACTCAGTTGTAATGGAAACAGACCCGAAAAGTACCATGCCGTGCCGTAACGCGCCGTATCGCGCCGTACAGTGACCGTGGAAAAGGGGCATAAGTCTTGACTACCTTCACTAAGACTTAGTTTTCAAGTCTTCACCCAGCCTTCACTCACTCTTCACTCACTCTTTGCTAAGTTTACGTAGCCTCTACTAATTCTTAATTCTTAAAGTTTTCACCCAGCCTTCACTAAGTCTTTACTATGCCTCCACTAAGTCTTAACTAAGTTTTGCAAGTCTCCACCAAGTCTCCACTATGTAATTACTAAGTCTCCACCACTATGTCTCCACTAAGTCATTACTAAGTCGCCACAAGTCTTCACATCGTCTTCCGTAAGTCTTTGCTAAGTGTGTGTGTGTGTGTGTGTGTGTGTGTGTGTGTGTGTGTGTGTGTGTGTGTGTGTGTGTGTGTGTGTGTGTGTGTGTGTGTGTGTGTGTGTGTGTGTGTGCCGTGCAGCTGTGGACGCCAGCGCGCTCTGCTCCCAGGACGTCCTGCGGGTCCTCATGTCCCTGCAGCCCGTCCTGCAGGACGCCATCCAGAAGAAGAGGATTGTGAGGTCCTGGGGCGTCCAGGGACCCCTCACCTGGCAACAGTTCCACAAGATGGCGGGCCGGGGCTCCTACGGTGAGTCGATGGACACGCTAGTTAACGTACGCTTTACAATAAACTTACGTTAATTAACCATAAACTACGATGAGTTAATGCTGTAATCAGAATTCACTCACAGTTAACAGTTGTTTATGTTTTTACTAAATGTTTCTTAGATTTATTGTTATTCTGTTAGGTGTATACACTTTACATTTATTATTGTATTGTTTTTATTCTTATGCTGTTATGTTTGAGCAACCTCTGGCACAAGAATCTCCTTCAGGATTAATTAAGTTCGATCTTATCTTCTCTTAACTAATGGTCTCTTATTTCTTATCTTCCCATCCAAACCTCCACTTCACCATCTCTCTCCCACTCTCCCCCCCCTCTGTCCTCCCCCCTCTCTCCCCCTCCCTCCCCTCTCTCTCTCTCATCCCCCTCTCTATCCCCCCCTCTCTCTCCCCCCCTCTCTCTCTCCCCCCTCTCTCTCTCTCCTCCCCCCCTCTCTCTCTCCTCCCCCCTCTCTCTGTCATCCCCCTCTCTATCCCTCTCTCTCGCTCATCCCTCTCTCTCCCCCTCTCTCTCTCTCTCCTCCCTCTCTCTCTCTCTCCCCCCCCTCTCTCTCTCTTCCTCCCCCTCTCTCTGTCACTCCCCCTCCTCTATCCCTCCCTCTCTCTCCCCCCCCCTCTCTCTCTCCCCCTCTCTCACTCTCTCATCCCCCTCTATCCCCCCCCCCCCCCTCCCACCACCAGGCACAGACGAGACCCCGGAGCCCCTGCCCATCCCCACGTTCCTGGTGGGTTCCGAGTGTGACGTGGTGGTGCTGTCCCCGTTCGGCCTGCCCTACTGGGAGAAGCTGCAGCTGGACCCGTTCGGCTCGCCCCGGGACGTGGGCTACGTGGTGCTGTGCCCCGACACCGAGGCCCTGCTGGCCGGGGCTAAGAGCTTCTTCCGGGACCTCACCGCCGTCTATGAGGTGGCGTGAATACAGTATATGGGTGGGAGGGGACAGGGGGCGGGGCTTATGGTTTGTGGGGGGGGCGGGGGCGGGGGTTGGGGCTTGGGGTTACGTGGAGGAGCAGGGGGCGGGGCTTATGGTTTGTATAATAATACATGCATAATTGTTATTTTTGAAGTAAATTATTAAAACGCATGACATTTAAGATAAGATAAGATAAGATAGAACTTTATTAATCCCGAAGGAAGTTCTTGTGCCAGGTTGCATAGCAATACAGTACAATAAAACAATAGAGAAATCAATGTACATTTACATTTACATTTACACACACCATACAACATGCATTATTGCGTATTTATTTTTCGGTGAAATGTGAAATCCATTGTGAGTTCTGGAAGGATACACATTTTTCTTTTCTGACGACCGTTTGTACAATTAATGTTAATTCTAGTTGTTTAAACACACTTAACCGCTTAATATATATGAGACTAATTGTGCTTTTATATTTGTGTGTGTGTGTGTGTGTGCCTGCGTGCGTGTGTGTGTGTGTGTGTCGTGCATGCGTGTGTGTGTGTGTGCGTGCAGTCGTGCCGGCTGGGCCAGCACCGGCCCATCTCCAGGGGTCACCCGGACGGCGTGGTTCTGGTCGGCACCGCGGCCGCCCAGCAGCTGTCCGACCGGCCCGTCAGCGACTGGTTCCTCAAGATGGCCGCCAGCAGCGACGCCTTCTCCAAACTCAAGCTCTACGCACAAGTGTGCCGCCACGACCTCGGTACGTCTGGGCCCCGGTCGCTCGCTAAACTCTTTGCTGCTTTACTTAAGTCTTCACTAAGGCTTCACTAAGGCTTCACTAAGTCTGGTCTGGGTCTGGGCCCCGGTCTGCTCACAAACTCTTTCCTTTACTTAAGTCTTCACTCAGTCTCGTCTGGGTCTCGGTCCCGGTCTGGTCAATAACTCTTTGCTAAGGCTTTACTAAGTCTCCACGAAGTCTTGACTAAGTATCCCCTAAGTATCCACTAAGTCTTGACTAAGTCTTGACTTAAGTCTCCTCTAAGACTTCACTAAGTCGTGACTATGTCTTGACTTAAGTCTCCTCTAAGACTTCACTAAGTCTTGACTAAGTATCCACTAAGTCTCCTTTAAGTCTTGACTAAGTATCCACTAAGTCTCCTTTAAGTCTTGACTAAGTCTTGACTAAGTCTTGACTTAAGTCTCCTCTAAGACTTCACTAAGCCTTGACTAAGTATCCACTAAGTCTCCTCTAAGTCTTGACTAAGTCTTGACTAAGTCTTGACTTAAGTCTCCTCTAAGACTTCACTAAGTCTTGACTAAGTATCCACTAAGTCTCCTCTAAGTCTTGACTAAGTCTCCACTAAGTCTTCACTAAGTCTGTGTCTGGGCCTGGTCCGGCTGGTACTTGTTGCGTTGAGAAGCCAGCCTCTGCTGTCTGAATGCTCCACCAGCCAGACTCCTTGGCTGGTGGTTCTCCAGAGAGGCTGCTGCTGCAGGGCCTTGAATGTCTTCAAGTGGGTATTCAGTGGGTGGCTGGAGTGCGACTGGAGGAAATGCGCCTTTTGTGCGTTTTTATTTCTGTGTTTCTCCCGTCAAAAGGCTCACGGTCGCGTTCTTCTTCTTCTTCCGTCCCTCTCAGCGCCATACCTCGCTTCGCAAGCCATTGGACGGCTCGCTCCTCACGCAGCCCAACCCCCAGCCCACATTCAACCAATCGTCATCCACGCAAAGCTCCGGCTCCTCCTCCTCCTCCTCCTCCTCTTCGTCCTCATCTTCCTCAAACCCGTCGGCCACCACCGGTAGCTCGTCGTTGCCCGGCAACAACAACAACACCAACAACAACAACAGCGGCTCCGGCAGCGCGGTGAACGCCACATCGGGGCCCCAGGGGCAGCCGTCGGGCAAGCCGGGGTCCTTCCCTCCCTTCGGGGCCGCGGCGGGGGGGCCGGGCAGCACCACCGCCACCACGCCACCCACCGCCGCGGGGCTGCAAGCGGGCTCCCAGAACGCCAGCATCTCAGGGGACAGCAGCCAGACACAGGGGCCCAGCGAGCCCCCAGAGAGGTACGCTCCGGGACATTAGACAGCAATGCACACTTAAAAAAACATTCTTACGTTCTTAATAATAATAAACAGTTTAAACACAGTGTCCGTCACAATATAAATATAAACTTTTAAAAACCATGTTCATAATAATACTAATAATACTAATAATAATAAACACTATAAAAACCATGTTCGTCATTCATCAATAATAATAATAATAATAACACACATTATTATCTGATGATAATAATTGTAATATACTGTACATACTTAAAAACCATCATTTTTGTACAAAAACCAAAAACATTTTAAAAACAATCTCATTCTGGAGGAGAACGTGCTGATAGAGATACACCCTCAAAACTATGTCACCGTACTAACATGTTCGGCTCGTCCAATAACCGCCCCACCCGCCCGACAGCACTTTGGACCGGGACAAGGTGGGCGTCCCCACGGACGGGGAGTCCCACGCGGTCGCCTACCCCCCGGCCATCATGGTCTACATGGTGGACCCCTTCAGCTACGAGGAGGACGAGGGCTCCTCCTCCTCCTCGGGGGTCTGGACGCTGGGCCTCCTGCGCTGCTACCTGGAGATGCTGCAGGTCCTCCCCCCACACATCCTCAACTCCATCAGCGTGCAGGTGAGCAGTGGTCCGACGATTGGTTCTGCTTTGTTGTCTGTTAGCTGTTGTTCTGTGTTGTTGTGAAATGTTGTTAGTTATCAAGGCTCTACCTCCACTTGAGCCCTGGGGGCCCCTGGATGACCCTGAGTCCCTGTCCCTGTCCGTCCCCCCCCCCCAGATCATCCCCTGCCAGTACCTGCTCCAGTCGGTGCGGCACGGTGAGGAGCGCCACGTCTACGCGCAGCACCTCAAGTCGCTGGCCTTCTCCGTCTTCGCCCAGTGCCGCCGGCCCCTCCCCACCTCCACCAACGTCAAGTCGCTGACGGGCTTCGGCCCGGGGCTCGCCATCGACACCGCGCTCAAGAGTCCAGAGGTAAGCGCTCTCGTTTTGTTTTTGTTTGTTATTAACCAATTAGCGATTAGCAGTTAGCGTTAGCGTTTAGTTTCTGCCCGCCCTCTGCTGCCCTTGGAGCGTTGTTCTGTTAGCTGTTGTTTTAGCTGCGGTTAGCATTCGGTCGTTGTTGATAGACTCCCGTCAGCCGATCAGCAGGCGCAAGCTCGCGCGCGGCGGGGCGTTTGATGGATGGCCGCGCTAACGGAGAGTGGCGCCGCGCCCGATTGTGTTAGCGGTTGGCCTTAATCACAGCTGGTATTCACACCCCCCTCCCTGCCCTGGCTGTGTTCACCCTGAAACACACACACACAAGAACTGAAACTTACCGACGGGCAAGGAAGGTTTTTTTTAGCGTCCTCCTGTCCTTCCTCTTCCTTTCCTCTCCGCTGGAACCCGTGACCCGACACATCCTCCAGAGTTTTGCTTTCCATTATCTGCTCGGCCGGCTCCCAGAGCCCTCCCTAATGGGATCTGGAGCTCCGGGTTGAGACAGCAGCACTAGCGGCACTTCGGCCCGGGACCCGCTCAATGACTCCCTCCTCCTCCTCCACCCCGGTGCTCCCAAAAGGAGATGAAGTAGCAGGGAGTTGCCTGCCGTCCAGCGTGTGAATTAGGAGAAAACAATCCCCCCGCGCCCAACACCTACGACCTGGACAAACGCCTCTGGAAGCACCGGGGGGGAACAGAGTGGCTTTTCTTCTCCTAGTGAAACACATCAGTGGTCAGTTACGGTCTGTTTAATCAGCTGAGCCTGCGATACAAACACCCTCCCAGAGTTTGCTCGGCGGCTGACCCCCGGTGGACTCCGGATAACAGGGTTCCCACGGGCCCTTAAAAATCCTTGTGTTGCAATATTACTTGTTGCCACAATCGGGGGTTGTTACCTGGTAAGGCAGAGGATGGGAGTCAGACTTGATGCGATGCGGCTCTTTTTAATAATAATAATCACAACTTGAAATTCAAAGAGTCACCAACTGGCATATCAAATTATAACAGGTAGTATCCAACATGGGTTGTTTAATAGGATACAGCACAATTGAGAACTGTTCTCATGTTCAAGCCTCTCTCTCTGACACACCGCGCTGACTCTCTCTCTGCTAACCTCGCCGCCGCTCTCAGTGTCTGCGGCTGTACACGCCCCCCTTCATCCTGGGGCCCATGAAGGAGAAGCAGGCGGAGCCGGGCGAGCTGGACGGCGAGGCGTCCCAGAAGTACAACGTGCTGTTCGTGGGCTACTGCCTCTCCCACGACCAGCGCTGGCTGCTGGCCACCTGCACCGACCAGCAGGGGGAGCTGCTGGAGACCTGCATCGTCAGCATCGATGTGCCCAACAGGTGAGGGGGGATGGAAGGATGGATCATGGATGGATGATGGATGAATGATGGATGGATAATGGATGGATAATGGATGGATGATGGATGGATGGATGGATAATGGATGGATGGGATGGATGATGGATGGATGGATGGATAATGGATGGTGGATGGGTGATTGATGGTCGGATGGATAATGAATGATGGGGAGATAATGATGGATAATGGATGGATGATGGATAATGGATGGATGGATGGATAATGGATGGATGGATGGATTGATGATGGATGGATGGATGATGATGATGGATAATGTATGGATGATGGATGGATGATGGCTGGATGGATAATGGATTGATGATGGATGATGGATGGATGGATGATAGATAGACAAGTAAGATGACAAAAATTGAGACTCAGGGTGAAAATACTGCCGAAAATAATCCTAAACAGAATACAAAAGGACAAATACAAAACATGTAATATCGTACAAAGCAATAACCACACAATCAACAAACAAACAAACAAACAAACAAACAAACGCACGTTTGTAATGAGTGCCAACATGCACAGCATTGAAGTGTACACACACACTAAAGTGTCAAGTGATCAATAATCCACAGAATTAGTATTAGTATTGATCTGAAGCTCGTGGTGTTGTGGTGTTGTCTAGTGGCTACTGGGTTCCATCCGGACGTCTGGTGACGACCTGGATCTGTATTCACGCAAAATCGCGTTGAGTGACATCATCTGCTAAATGCACAATCGTTATTATTATGAAATAATCATGTGACACATGTTCCTGACACCACTCCACTCCAGTCATCTCCGCCAGTGGCTGACATGTCATCAGCGCCCAGGCGTCGACACTGTTTGGTGTTTCTCTTCGTATTCGAGAACTGCAATTTTACTGTTACTGTAATTATCCATCGTGGTGTTGTGCTGTTTTCAAAATGTCACTCTCTCTGGCGGGTGACACTATCCTTGTTTACCCGAATCACTTGGAGTCAAAACAAGGGATGTTGTGTTCCCCGCCCTCCATCATCACATCACACATCACATCCCAGCCGTACTCTGGAGGTAGTAGAACGTGTTAGAATGAGACGCGTGGCCAAGCAACGCCGACTCTAACAGATCTACAGAGCAGCCTTATCTAGAAGGGCTGCCAGTTCTTCCTGACTGACTGAGTGACTGACGGGGGGATTGTCTCTCTGTTGCAGGGCGCGCAGGAAAAAAGGTTCCGCGCGGGGCCTGGGCCTGCAGAAGCTCTGGGACTGGTGCTTGGGGCTGGTGCAGATGACCTCGGTGCCCTGGAGGGTGGTGATCGGCCGTCTGGGGCGGATGGGCCACGGCGAGCTGAAAGGTGAGAGGTTGCGGGGGTCACGGGAGTTGAGGCGTGTTTCGTTGAAACGGAGCTGAGAGTTGGTGACTCCACAACAGGTGTGAAACCATTCCAAGTGGTTTCAAAAACCGCTTGGAATGGCCCCACGTGGATCAACCTCGGCTGATCTATCCAGCATACATCTATGGTGGACACTCCCACTCAGAAACCGGAGATGTTGGCGGTTTTTGAAACCGTTTGGAGTGGCTAATCACGCTCACACCTGGTGGTATAATAGGAGTCCTTTAAGTAGGTCAGCAAATCCGTTGGTTGGTTTTCCCAAATGTTCCCCCCTCACAGTGTTCCGTGGCTCCGCCCCGAGCACACTCAATATATACTCGATGGGGTGTATAGTAGAAGGGATCACTTGTAAGCATGCAAGAACTAAGTAAGGGTCACTTAGGAAACTAAGTTAGAAATAAATACTAAAACAAGACAAAATAAAATAAAAGTTGACATTGCGGTTAAGAATATAAATACAAATAAGTGACAACAGTTTATTTTACAAATATACGTGAAGGCATTTGTTCTGTGTGCAGTCGGCTATGTATTTAGAGATCAGATGATTGACAGGTGATTGACTTCTCTCTCTCTCTCCCTATATCCCTCTCTCTCCCTCCTCTCTCTCTCTCCCTATATCCCTCTCTCTCCCTCTCTCCCCCCTCTCTCTCTCCCCTTCTCTCCTCCCTCCCCTCCCTCTCTCTCTTGCTCTCTCCCTCTCTCTCTCTCTCTCTCTCTCTCTCTCCCCCTCTCTCTCTCTCTCTCCTCTCTCTCCCTCCCTCGGTGTCGACCGGCTCGGTGTTCGGCCGCAGCACCACCCTGCACATCCACACCTCCCAGCTCAGCACGCCGCAGGACACGTCCTGCACCCACATTCTGGTGTTCCCCACCTCCGCCTCTGTGCAGGTGGCCAGCTCCATATGGCCAGGTATGTGGACACACTTCCTCCTCCTCCTCCATCCATCCATCCATCCATCCATCCGTCCATGCTGGCCACGCCTCCAGTGTGTTGCTGGTGGTGGTCATCCCCCTTGGCCACAGAGTTCACTCTCAGATCTGCTCAAGAACAAAGTAATATTGCTTTTTGTGGTTGTGGGAGTGTGTGTGTGTTTGGTGGCTGGCTTAATTGGCCTCACCTGACCAGCCCCACCCACCCCAGACTCTTAACTGGGCCAGGTGAGGCTGCAGCCCCACCCACCCCGGACTCTTAACTGGGCCAGGTGAGGCCAACTAGGCCAGCTACCAAACACACACACTCCCACAAACCCCTGGGTTCGGTGCACCTCAATAAGGGACGGTACGCACATACCAGGTACAACATGTTCCACTGGACCGGACAGGTGTGTGAGAGTGTGTTGACGTGGGCGCTGCCTGTGTGGTGTCCAGGTGAGCCGGACCCCATCGGGCTCCTGGGACTCCTGGACACGGCGGACGAGCTGGTGGACCCCGACATCATCAACATCTCCCCCACCACCTCCCCCGTGCACTCCCCCGGCTCCCACTACCACCACGGGGGGGACGGCAGCAAGGTGGGGACACACACGCTTACTGTGCATACACACACATACGCACACACACAAGGCACGAGTGCATTTAAAAGCACCAAACGTTGACCAAAATGCTTTACAGAGAGATTAACATCGTAATGATCAAATATAAAAACAGACACAAATAAGAGGATATACGTAAATTGCTAAAAGTATAGAATATCATAATGAAAGCATCAACACCATCAACACAGCATTTTTACACAAACAACTATAAAATACAAACAAATAAAAGGCGGAGTGCGGTAATGGCTAATTAAGAGGCAAACGAGATGAGAGTCTTTAGCCGAGTTTTACAAATATCACTGGAAGGAGAAGATCTAATAGTTTGTGACAAACTATGCCACAGTTTAGGGCCAACAACTGAGAATGCTCAGTTTAGTTTTTAAGCGGATGTGTGGACCGGAGAGCAGGGATTGGTTCCCAGATCTGAGGGGTCGGGAGGTGGTATCGGGGATGAGCCCGCCCATGTAGTAACAAATAAAATCTTTTTAAAACACACACACACACACACACACACACACACACACACACACACACACACCACACACACACACACAATCGCGGTGACACAACACTCCACACCCTTCCCTTCCCCCTCCGCCTCCCCCCCTCCAGGGCCAGAGTACGGACCATGACGAGGTCCCCCTGCTGCAGCAGCCCCTGGCTCTGGGTTACTTTGTGTCCACAGCCAAGGCGGGTCCGCTGCCCGACTGGTTCTGGGCGGCGTGTCCGCAGGCGCAGAACCAGTGTCCGCTGTTCCTCAAGGTACCGGCCCGGAGCCCACCATCCGTATTGTTATGCTATTTATTTATTGATTTATTTATGTTTTGCTTTTTTTAATTGAAACGTTGTTCTGGTCCACACTTTTTTTATCTTCGTCTCAGTATTATATTTATTACGTTAAATGACATTTAAAAACAGTAATATTATTACCATCAGAATCAGAATCAAAATCAGGTTTATTGCCAAGTAGTTTTCACAGACAAGGATTGTGCTTCTGTGAATTAGGTGCATAATATTACACAGAAAGTGTAATGATGTAGAAATTCTAAAAATGTAAATCAAATCAAATGAATATATATACGGTATCAAAATAAGCAATTAAAAGGTGCCGTTTAAAGATGTCCGTTAGCGTAACGCAATTGTGCCCATGGGGTGTGGGAGACAGCGGGGTTAAACAGTACAGAATGTCATGTAGTGTGTAGAATAATGCAATGTTATAATAATGCTTTCATTCATTAATTAGTCAATCAATCTAGAGTACAACAGCACACTAATTCTTCTTCCCAGTCGGGTGAATATTTCGAGCGCGGTTGTGTGTCGTGCCGGCTTGTGACAGACTCTGTCTGGGTCGACGTGACCCACTTTACTTCCCCCGTCGAGTCGATGTCATCGGAAGTTCATTTGTAAATAACGTCCCCGGCGTTCCTGTATTATTCATCGAGCGGCCGCCCTCCTCGTGGGGCGAAGCTATCCTCTGTTGCCTCGGTAACCAAGCAAGTACAGAGCGGTGCCGGAGACCGCGAGCGATCCCCGGTCTGTCTGTCTGTCTGTCTCTCTGTTTGTCTGTCAGTCTGTTGTCTTTTTAAACTGACAGCGTTGATCGTGACTGTATGCCTTTCATAGTTTTCTGGGTTTTTTTCAACCAGTCTCAATATGTAGGAGATGTCTCGTCGTGTCGCCATGGTAATTTTCGGCTCGCTTAAACGCCAAACTAACTGAGTCATAATCCTCCCCCCCCCCCCAGAAAGTAAAGTATCGCTTCCGACTTTTCTGATTTGGCTCGGGTTCGGTGATCACAGATTTCGCATCGGCTGCGATTAATGTGTCGGCGGTCTGATGGCGGTCTTTGATTCCTCGGTGTGCGTCGGTGTGTAGCAATGACTCAACGTTGTTAAGAAAAGGAAATTCCGCGCGCGTACAAACAGAAGGAAAGTGTGTGTAAGAGAAGGTGGCGTCATCCACGTTGCTACCATAGTGCTACTAGTACCACCCAGAAGAACGACTGTTCCTTTAGGCGGCAGGGAAAGAAAGGTGAGGAAACAGCTGCACTCAAATGACACCTCTCTCTCCCCCCCCCCCTCTCTCTCTCGCTCCCCCTTTCTCTCCTCTCTCCCTCTCTCCCCTCTCTCTCCTCTCTCTCCCCTCTCTCTCTCCTCTCTCCCCCTCCCTCTCTCTCCCTCCTCCCTCTCTCCTCTCTCTCTCTCCTCTCTCCCTCTCTCTCCCCCTCTCCCTCTCTCTCTCTCTCTCTCTCTCTCTCTCCCCTCTCCCTCCTCTCCTCTCTCTCTCTCTCTCCTCTCTCCCCTCTTCTCTCCCCCTCTCTCTCTCTCCCCTCTCCCCCTCCTCCCTCTCTTCTCTCTCTCCCTCTCCCTTCTCCCCTCTCTCTCCTCCCTCTCCTCCTCTCTCTCTCCTCTCTCCCCCCTCTCTCCTTCTCTCTTCCCTCTCTCTCTCTCCTCTCCCCTCTCTCTCCCCTCTCTCTCTCCGTCTCTCCCTCTCTTATATCTCCCTCTCTCTCTCTCTCTCTCTCCTCTCTCTCTCTCTCTCTCTCTCTCTCTCTCTCTCCCTCCTCTCCTCTTCTCTCTCCTCTCTCCCCTCTCTCTCTCCCCTCTCTCTCCCCTCTCTCCTCTCTCTCCCCTCTCTCTCCCTCTCTCCTCTCTCTCCCTCCCTCTCTCTCCTATCTCCCCTCTCTCTCTCTCTCCCTCTCTCTCTCTCTCTCTCTCTCTCTCTCCTCTCTCCTCTCCTCCCCCTCTCTCCCTCCCCTCCCTCCCTCCTTGCCCTCCATGTGTCTTCAGTGCAGTCGGACGAACTCCTGCACAGCAAGCACTCCCACCCGCTGGACTCCAACCAGACGTCAGACGTGCTCAGGTGACCCCTCGCTGGGAGTCCATTTTTTATCACAAAAATGATAAGTAGTCAAGCCGATATTATAGATTATGTGGATTTCAATTTTCCTTTAATTTAATTTAAGTTAACATTTACACTTTATTATATATGTTTGGGGAATTCAGAAGCAAAGTGTGAATACTGTTGAACACGCTGCTGCAAGTGTTCAGAGTGGAGTGCTAACTTTACCTTTTGCATGTGTGCATGTACGTTTGTGTGTGTGTCTGTGTGTGTGTATGTGTGTGTGTATGTTTGTGTGTGTGTCTGTGTGTGTGTATGTGTGTGTGTATGTGTGTGTGTGTATCCATGCGTGCGTGTGTGCAGATTTGTGCTGGAGCAGTACAACGCCCTCTCCTGGCTGACCTGTGACCCCGCCACACAGGACCGGCGCTCCTGTCTGCCCCTCCACTTCGTGGTGCTCAACCAGATGTACAACTTCACCATGAACATGTTGTATATTTAATGCAAAATACCATTTGTGAATGAGTGGCATTGTAATGAGCATTTGAAGGAATGCGTGACACATACCACAGTGTTTAGAAATAGAAACTCTGCTATGATTCACTCCAAATATGTCGAAAGGTAAAAACACCACCGCAGTGCAAAGATATGTGAACACAGTAAAGTGTAGACTCCACTGAAGAAACCATGTTTGAAAATATTATATTAATATTAGCATATTATACATCTCACTGTAGGTCTGTCTATTTTGCAAACATATAGGAAGACTAAATGCTGAGACTAAATCCCTCCATCACTAGTAATTATATAAGATAGAACTTTGTTGATCCCGAGGGAAATTCTTGTGCCAGGTTGCACAGCAATAGAATAAAACAATAGAGAAACAGTAGAATAATAAACAATAAAATAACAGATTTACAAATTCACAGTAAGTCTAAGTCCTAGTAGAAGTACAAAAATACAGTTGAGATGAGATATTCAGTCAGCAAAAGCAATATATTATATTATTATATTTCATGGAGGAGATGGTGACTTCTTAAGAAATGTTGACATTTTTTGTGATTCCACAAACGATAAATGATGTTGATTTGACCAAATTTTAAGTATATAAAGGCAACAAGTTAAGCCATCTGAATTAACAGGTAGGTTATGTTGACCTTTATATAAAATAACTCACCTGTCGCGGTAAAGGCAAGCAGCAACAAATAACTTGCTCATGTGGTGTTGTGTGTGTGTGTGTGTGTGTGTGTGTGTTGTGATGCGTGTGTGCGCGTGTGTTTGTTGTGACGTGCGTGTGTGTTTTGTGATGTTTTCGGTGAAATGTGAAATCCATTGTGAGTTCTGGAAGGATACACATTTTTCTTTTCTGACGACCGTTTGTACAATTAATGTTAATTCTAGTTGTTTAAACACACTTAACCGCTTAATATATATGAGACTAATTGTGCTTTTATATTTGTGTGTGTGTGTGTGTGCCTGCGTGCGTGTGTGTGTTTGTGTCGTGCATGCGTGTGTGTGTGTGTGCGTGCAGTCGTGCCGGCTGGGCCAGCACCGGCCCATCTCCAGGGGTCACCCGGACGGCGTGGTTCTGGTCGGCACCGCGGCCGCCCAGCAGCTGTCCGACCGGCCCGTCAGCGACTGGTTCCTCAAGATGGCCGCCAGCAGCGACGCCTTCTCCAAACTCAAGCTCTACGCACAAGTGTGCCGCCACGACCTCGGTACGTCTGGGCCCCGGTCTGCTCGCTAACTCTTTGCTGCTTTACTTAAGTCTTCACTAAGGCTTCACTAAGGCTTCACTAAGTCTGGTCTGGGTCTGGGCCCCGGTCTGCTCACAAACGCTTTCCTTTACTTAAGTCTTCACTCAGTCTCGTCTGGGTCTCGGTCCCAATAACTCTTTGCTAAGGCTTTACTAAGTCTCCACGAAGTCTTGACTAAGTATCCCCTAAGTATCCACTAAGTCTTGACTAAGTCTTGACTTAAGTCTCCTCTAAGACTTCACTAAGTCGTGACTATGTCTTGACTTAAGTCTCCTCTAAGACTTCACTAAGTCTTGACTAAGTATCCACTAAGTCTCCTTTAAGTCTTGACTAAGTATCCACTAAGTCTCCTTTAAGTCTTGACTAAGTCTTGACTAAGTCTTGACTTAAGTCTCCTCTAAGACTTCACTAAGCCTTGACTAAGTATCCACTAAGTCTCCTCTAAGTCTTGACTAAGTCTTGACTAAGTCTTGACTTAAGTCTCCTCTAAGACTTCACTAAGTCTTGACTAAGTATCCACTAAGTCTCCTCTAAGTCTTGACTAAGTCTCCACTAAGTCTTCACTAAGTCTGTGTCTGGGCCTGGTCCGGCTGGTACTTGTTGCGTTGAGAAGCCAGCCTCTGCTGTCTGAATGCTCCACCAGCCAGACTCCTTGGCTGGTGGTTCTCCAGAGAGGCTGCTGCTGCAGGGCCTTGAATGTCTTCAAGTGGGTATTCAGTGGGTGGCTGGAGTGCGACTGGAGGAAATGCGCCTTTTGTGCGTTTTTATTTCTGTGTTTCTCCCGTCAAAAGGCTCACGGTCGCGTTCTTCTTCTTCTTCCGTCCCTCTCAGCGCCATACCTCGCCTCGCAGCCATTGGACGGCTCGCTCCTCACGCAGCCCAACCCCCAGCCCACATTCAACCAATCGTCATCCACGCAAAGCTCCGGCTCCTCCTCCTCCTCCTCCTCCTCTTCGTCCTCATCTTCCTCAAACCCGTCGGCCACCACCGGTAGCTCGTCGTTGCCCGGCAACAACAACAACACCAACAACAACAACAGCGGCTCCGGCAGCGCGGTGAACGCCACATCGGGGCCCCAGGGGCAGCCGTCGGGCAAGCCGGGGTCCTTCCCTCCCTTCGGGGCCGCGGCGGGGGGGCCGGGCAGCACCACCACCACCGCCACCACGCCACCCACCGCCGCGGGGCTGCAAGCGGGCTCCCAGAACGCCAGCATCTCAGGGGACAGCAGCCAGACACAGGGGCCCAGCGAGCCCCCAGAGAGGTACGCTCCGGGACATTAGACAGCAATGCACACTTAAAAAAACATTCTTACGTTCTTAATAATAATAAAACAGTTTAAACACAGTGTCCGTCACAATATAAATATAAACTTTTAAAAAACCATGTTTCATAATAATACTAATAATACTAATAATAATAAACACACTATAAAAACCATGTTCGTCATTCATCAATAATAATAATAATAATAACACACATTATTATCTGATGATAATAATTGTAATATACTGTACATACTTAAAAACCATCATTTTTGTACAAAAAACAAAAACATTTTAAAAACAATCTCATTCTGGAGGAGAACGTGCTGATAGAGATACACCCTCAAAACTATGTCACCGTACTAACATGTTCGGCTCGTCCAATAACCGCCCCACCCGCCCGACAGCACTTTGGACCGGGACAAGGTGGGCGTCCCCACGGACGGGGAGTCCCACGCGGTCGCCTACCCCCCGGCCATCATGGTCTACATGGTGGACCCCTTCAGCTACGAGGAGGACGAGGGCTC
Source organism: Coryphaenoides rupestris (assembly GCA_002895965.2). Classification (NCBI taxonomy): domain Eukaryota; kingdom Metazoa; phylum Chordata; class Actinopteri; order Gadiformes; family Macrouridae; genus Coryphaenoides; species Coryphaenoides rupestris. The sequence goes on along the minus strand of PIJE02001965.1, from coordinate 31,344 downwards.
CTCCTCCTCCTCGGGGGTCTGGACGCTGGGCCTCCTGCGCTGCTACCTGGAGATGCTGCAGGTCCTCCCCCCACACATCCTCAACTCCATCAGCGTGCAGGTGAGCAGTGGTCCGACGATTGGTTCTGCTTTGTTGTCTGTTAGCTGTTGTTCTGTGTTGTTGTGAAATGTTGTTAGTTATCAAGGCTCTACCTCCACTTGAGCCCTGGGGGCCCCTGGATGACCCTGAGTCCCTGTCCCTGTCCGTCCGTCCCCCCCCAGATCATCCCCTGCCAGTACCTGCTCCAGTCGGTGCGGCACGGTGAGGAGCGCCACGTCTACGCGCAGCACCTCAAGTCGCTGGCCTTCTCCGTCTTCGCCCAGTGCCGCCGGCCCCTCCCCACCTCCACCAACGTCAAGTCGCTGACGGGCTTCGGCCCGGGGCTCGCCATCGACACCGCGCTCAAGAGTCCAGAGGTAAGCGCTCTCGTTTTGTTTTTGTTTGTTTATTACCAATTAGCGATTAGCAGTTAGCGGTTAGCGTTTAGTTTCTGCCCGCCCTCTGCTGCCCTTGGAGCGTTGTTCTGTTAGCTGTTGTTTTAGCTGCGGTTAGCATTCGGTCGTTGTTGATAGACTCCCGTCAGCCGATCAGCAGGCGCAAGCTCGCGCGCGGCGGGGCGTTTGATGGATGGCCGCGCTAACGGAGAGTGGCGCCGCGCCCGATTGTGTTAGCGGTGGCCTTATCACAGCTGGTATTCACACCCCCCTCCCTGCCCTGGCTGTGTTCACCCTGAAACACACACACACAAGAACTGAAACTACCGACGGGCAAGGAAGGTTTTTTTTAGCGTCCTCCTGTTCCTTCCTCTTCCTTTTCCTCTCCGCTGGAACCCGTGACCCGACACATCCTCCAGAGTTTTCTTTCCATTATCTGCTCGGCCGGCTCCCAGAGCCCTCCCTAATGGGATCTGGAGCTCCGGGTTGAGACAGCAGCACTAGCGGCACTTCGGCCCCGGGACCCGCTCAATTGACTCCCTCCTCCTCCTCCACCCCGGTGCTCCCAAAGGAGATGAAGTAGCAGGGAGTTGCCTGCCGTCCAGCGTGTGAATTAGGAGAAAACATCCCCCCCGCCCCAACACCTACGACCTGGACAAACGCCTCTGGAAGCACCGGGGGGGAACAGAGTGGCTTTTCTTCTCCTAGTGAACACATCCAGTGGTCAGTTACGGTCTGTTTAAATCCAGCTGAGCTTGCGATACAAACACACTCCCAGAGTTTGCTCGGGGCTGACCCCCGGTGGACTCCGGATAACAGGGTTCCCACGGGCCCTTAAAAATCCTTGTGTTGCAATATTACTTGTTGCCACAATCGGGGTTGTTACCGGTAAGGCAGAGATGGGAGTCAGACTTGATGCGATGCGGCTCTTTTAATAATAATAATCACAACTGAAATTCAAAGAGGTCACCAACTGGCATATCAAATTATAACAGGTAGTATCCAACATGTTTAATAGGATACAGCACAATTGAGAACTGTTCTCATGTTCAAGCCTCTCTCTCTGACACACCGCGCTGACTCTCTCTCTGCTAACCTCGCCGCCGCTCTCAGTGTCTGCGGCTGTACACGCCCCCCTTCATCCTGGGGCCCATGAAGGAGAAGCAGGCGGAGCCGGGCGAGCTGGACGGCGAGGCGTCCCAGAAGTACAACGTGCTGTTCGTGGGCTACTGCCTCTCCCACGACCAGCGCTGGCTGCTGGCCACCTGCACCGACCAGCAGGGGGAGCTGCTGGAGACCTGCATCGTCAGCATCGATGTGCCCAACAGGTGAGGGGGGATGGAAGGATGGATCATGGATGGATGATGGATGAATGATGGATGGATAATGGATGGATGATGGATGGATGGATGGATAATGGATGGATGGATGATGGATGGATAATGGATGGATGATGGATGGATGGATGGATAATGGATGGTGGATGGGTGATTGATGGTCGGATGGATAATGAATGATGGGGAGATAATGATGGATAATGGATGGATGATGGATAATGGATGGATGGATGGATAATGGATGGATGGATGGATATTGGCTTGATGATGGATGGATGGATGATGGATGGATGATGGATGGATGGATAATGTATGGATGATGGATGGATGATGGCTGGATGGATAATGGATTGATGATGGATGATGGATGGATGGATGATAGATAGACAAGTAAGATGACAAAAATTGAGACTCAGGGTGAAAATACTGCCGAAAATAATCCTAAACAGAATACAAAAGGACAAATACAAAACATGTAATATCGTACAAAGCAATAACCACACAATCAACAAACAAACAAACAAACAAACGCACGTTTGTAATGAGTGCCAACATGCGCAGCATTGAAGTGTATACACACACACTAAAGTGTCAAGTGATCAATAATCCACAGAATTAGTATTAGTATTGATCTGAAGCTCGTGGTGTTGTGGTGTTGTCTAGTGGCTACTGGGTTCCATCCGGACGTCTGGTGACGACCTGGATCTGTATTCACGCAAAATCGCGTTGAGTGACATCATCTGCTAAATGCACAATCGTTATTATTATGAAATAATCATGTGACACATGTTCCTGACACCACTCCACTCCAGTCATCTCCGCCAGTGGCTGACATGTCATCAGCGCCCAGGCGTCGACACTGTTTGGTGTTTCTCTTCGTATTCGAGAACTGCAATTTTACTGTTACTGTAATTATCCATCGTGGTGTTGTGCTGTTTTCAAAATGTCACTCTCTCTGGCGGGTGACACTATCCTTGTTTACCCGAATCACTTGGAGTCAAAACAAGGGATGTTGTGTTCCCCGCCCTCCATCATCACATCACACATCACATCCCAGCCGTACTCTGGAGGTAGTAGAACGTGTTAGAATGAGACGCGTGGCCAAGCAACGCCGACTCTAACAGATCTACAGAGCAGCCTTATCTAGAAGGGCTGCCAGTTCTTCCTGACTGACTGAGTGACTGACGGGGGGGATTGTCTCTCTGTTGCAGGGCGCGCAGGAAAAAAGGTTCCGCGCGGGGCCTGGGCCTGCAGAAGCTCTGGGACTGGTGCTTGGGGCTGGTGCAGATGACCTCGGTGCCCTGGAGGGTGGTGATCGGCCGTCTGGGGCGGATGGGCCACGGCGAGCTGAAAGGTGAGAGGTTGCGGGGGTCACGGGAGTTGAGGCGTGTTTCGTTGAAACGGAGCTGAGAGTTGGTGACTCCACAACAGGTGTGAAACCATTCCAAGTGGTTTCAAAAACCGCTTGGAATGGCCCCACGTGGATCAACCTCGGCTGATCTATCCAGCATACATCTATGGTGGACACTCCCACTCAGAAACCGGAGATGTTGGCGGTTTTTGAAACCGTTTGGAGTGGCTAATCACGCTCACACCTGGTGGTATAATAGGAGTCCTTTAAGTAGGTCAGCAAATCCGTTGGTTGGTTTTCCCAAATGTTCCCCCCTCACAGTGTTCCGTGGCTCCGCCCCCCCCCCCCCTCCAGACTGGACCTTCCTGCTGAGCAGGAGGAACCTCCAGGCCTTGAGCCGCCGTCTCCGGGAGATGTGTCACATGTGCGGCATCTCGGCCGCGGACACGCCCAGCATCCTCAGCGTGTGCCTGGTCGCCATGGAGCCCCAGGGCTCCTTCGCCATCATGCCAGGTAGGCGTGCGCGTGTGTGTGTGTCTGTGGTGTGTGTGTGCCTGTGTGTGTGTGTGTGTGTGTGTGTGTGTGTGGTGTGTGTGTGTGTGTGTGTGTGTGTGTGCACGTGTGTGCGGGTGTATGTGTGTGTGTGCGTGTGTGTGTGTGTGTGTGTGTGTGTGTGTGTGTGTGTGTGTGTGTGTGTGTGTGTGTGTGTGTGTGTGTGCTCGTCTGTCTGCGTGTGTGTGTATCTGTGTGTGTGCGCGTGCGTGTGTGTGCACGTGTGTGTGTGTGAGATTTGTCTGCATGCTCCGCGAGATGTCCATCGCCATGACGATTATGTAGTGTGTGTAGACTCATGCGTTTGGCAAATATCCCATCATCAGTCCATCTGGCGTGTGATGTCACACGAGGGGCGGTGATGTCACACAAGCGGCGGTGATGTCACACGAGCGGCGGTGATGTCACACAAGGGCGGTGATGTCACACAAGGGGCGGTGATGTCACACAAGGGGCAGTGATGTCACACAAGGGGCGTCCCGCGACAATAAGCACTAATAATATTGAGTTATTGCCCCCGACGCTGAAACAAAGTGAATCGTGACGGCTCGTGGGAAACACCGGCGCCTCCTCGTGGACAGGGTGCATAAATCAGAGGGGCATTGTCTCAGCCCTTCGCCTTGTTAAAGTTAGCCTCTCTCTCTCTATCTCTCTCTCTCAATTCAATTCAATTCATTTAAATTCCAAGAGCTTTATTGGCATGGGAAACATACGTTTACATTGCTCCCTCTCTCTCTCTCTCTCTCTCTCTCTCTCCCCCCCTCTCTCTCCCTCTCTCTCCCCTGCCAGACTCGGTGTCGACCGGCTCGGTGTTCGGCCGCAGCACCACCCTGCACATCCACACCTCCCAGCTCAGCACGCCGCAGGACACGTCCTGCACCCACATTCTGGTGTTCCCCACCTCCGCCTCTGTGCAGGTGGCCAGCTCCATATGGCCAGGTATGTGGACACACTTCCTCCTCCTCCTCCATCCATCCATCCATCCATCCATCCGTCCATGCTGGCCACGCCTCCAGTGTGTTGCTGGTGGTGGTCATCCCCCTTGGCCACAGAGTTCACTCTCAGATCTGCTCAAGAACAAAGTAATATTGCTTTTTGTGGTTGTGGGAGTGTGTGTGTGTTTGGTGGCTGGCTTAATTGGCCTCACCTGACCAGCCCCACCCACCCCAGACTCTTAACTGGGCCAGGTGAGGCTGCAGCCCCACCCACCCCGGACTCTTAACTGGGCCAGGTGAGGCCAACTAGGCCAGCTACCAAACACACACACTCCCACAAACCCTGGGGTTCGGTGCACCTCAATAAGGGACGGTACGCACATACCAGGTTACAACATGTTCCACTGGACCGGACAGGTGTGTGAGAGTGTGTTGACGTGGGCGCTGCCTGTTGTGGTGTCCAGGTGAGCCGGACCCCATCGGGCTCCTGGGACTCCTGGACACGGCGGACGAGCTGGTGGACCCCGACATCATCAACATCTCCCCCACCACCTCCCCCGTGCACTCCCCCGGCTCCCACTACCACCACGGGGGGACGGCAGCAAGGGTGGGGACACACACGCTTACTGTGCATACACACACATACGCACACACACAAGGCACGAGTGCATTTAAAAGCACCAAACGTTGACCAAAATGCTTTACAGAGAGATTAACATCGTAATGATCAAATATAAAAACAGACACAAATAAGAGGATATACGTAAATTGCTAAAAGTATAGAATATCATAATGAAAGCATCAACACCATCAACACAGCATTTTTACACAAACAACTATAAAATACAAACAAATAAAAGGCGGAGTGCGGTAATGGCTAATTAAGAGGCAAACGAGATGAGAGTCTTTAGCCGAGTTTTACAAATATCACTGGAAGGAGAAGATCTAATAGTTTGTGACAAACTATGCCACAGTTTAGGGCCAACAACTGAGAATGCTCAGTTTAGTTTTTAAGCGGATGTGTGGACCGGAGAGCAGGGATTGGTTCCCAGATCTGAGGGGTCGGGAGGTGGTATCGGGGATGAGCCCGCCCATTGTAGTAACAAATAAAATCTTTTTAAAACACACACACACACACACACACACACACACACACACACACACACACACACACCACACACCACACACACTATCGGTCCCGTCGTTGACAAGACTGTTCCCTCCCCTTCCCTCCCCCTCCGCCTCCCCCCCTCCAGGGCCAGAGTACGGACCATGACGAGGTCCCCCTGCTGCAGCAGCCCCTGGCTCTGGGTTACTTTGTGTCCACAGCCAAGGCGGGTCCGCTGCCCGACTGGTTCTGGGCGGCGTGTCCGCAGGCGCAGAACCAGTGTCCGCTGTTCCTCAAGGTACCGGCCCGGAGCCCCACCCATCCGTATTGTTATGCTATTTATTTATTGATTTATTTATGTTTTGCTTTTTTTAATTGAAACGTTGTTCTGGTCCACACTTTTTTTATCTTCGTCTCAGTATTATATTTATTACGTTAAATGACATTTAAAAACAGTAATATTATTACCATCAGAATCAGAATCAAAATCAGGTTTATTGCCAAGTAGTTTTCACAGACAAGGATTGTGCTTCTGTGAATTAGGTGCCTAATATTACACAGAAAGTGTAATGATGTAGAAATTCTAAAAATGTAAATCAAATCAAATGAATATATATACGGTATCAAAATAAGCAATTAAAAGGTGCCGTTTAAAGATGTCCGTTAGCGTAACGCAATTGTGGCCCATGGGGTGTGGGAGACAGCGGGGTTAAACAGTACAGAATGTCATGTAGTGTGTAGAATAATGCAATGTTATAATAATGCTTTCATTCATTAATTAGTCAATCAATCTAGAGTACAACAGCACACAAATTCTTCTCCAGTCGGGTGAATATTTCGAGCGCGGTTGTGTGTCGTGGCCGGCTTGTGACAGGACTCTGTCTGGGTCGACGTGACCCACTTTACTTCCCCCGTCGAGTCGATGTCATCGGAAGTTCATTTGTAAATAACGTCCCCGGCGTTCCTGTATTATTCATCGAGCGGCCGCCCTCCTCGTGGGGCGAAGCTATCCTCTGTTGCCTCGGTAACCAAGCAAGTACAGAGCGGTGCCGGAGACCGCGAGCGATCCCCGGTCTGTCTGTCTGTCTGTCTCTCTGTTTGTCTGTCAGTCTGTTGTCTTTTTAAACTGACAGCGTTGATCGTGACTGTATGCCTTTCATAGTTTTCTGGGTTTTTTTCAACCAGTCTCAATATGTAGGAGATGTCTCGTCGTCTCGTCGTGTCGCCATGGTAATTTTCGGCTCGCTTAAACGCCAAACTAACTGAGTCATAATCCTCCCCCCCCCCCCCCAGAAAGTAAAGTATCGCTTCCGACTTTTCTGATTTGGCTCGGGTTCGGTGATCACAGATTTCGCATCGGCTGCGATTAATGTGTCGGCGGTCTGATGGCGGTCTTTGATTCCTCGGTGTGCGTCGGTGTGTAGCAATGACTCAACGTTGTTAAGAAAAGGAAATTCCGCGCGCGTACAAACAGAAGGAAAGTGTGTGTAAGAGAAGGTGGCGTCATCCACGTTGCTACCATAGTGCTACTAGTACCACCCAGAAGAACGACTGTTCCTTTAGGCGGCAGGGAAAGAAAGGTGAGGAAACAGCTGCACTCAAATGACACCTCTCTCTCCCCCCCCCCCTCTCTCTCTCGCTCCCCCTTTCTCTCCCCCTCTCTCCCTCTCTCCCCCTCTCTCTCCCTCTCTGCCCCTCTCTCTCCCTCTCTGCCCCCCTCCGCCTCTCTCTCCCTCTCTCCCCCTCTCGCTCCCTCTCTCTCTCCCATTCCTCTCTCCCCCTCCCCCTCTCTCTCCCCCTCTCCCTCTCTCTCTCTCTCTCTCTCTCTCTCTCTCCCCCTCTCGCTCCCTCTCTCGCTCCTTCTCTCTCTCTCGCTCCCTCTCTCCCCCTTTCTCTCTCCCCCTCTCTCTCTCTCTCGCGCGCTCTCCCCCTTTCTCGCTCCCTCTCTGTCTGTCTCTCCCTCTCGCCCCCTTTCTCCCCCTCTCTCTCCCGCTCTCTGTCTCTCTCTCTCCCTCTCTCTCCCCCTCTCGCTCCCTCTCTCTTCCACTCTCTGTCTCTCTCTCCCCCTCTCTCTCCCCCTCTCTCTCTCCGTCTCTCTCTCCGTCTCTCTCTCTCTCTCTCTCTCTCTCTCTCTCTCTCTCTCTCTCTCTCTCTCTCTCTCTCTCTCTCTCTCTCTCTCCCCCTCTCTCTCTCTCCCTCTCTCCCCCTCTCTCTCCCCCTCTCTCTCTCCCTCTCTCTCCCCCTCTCTCTCTCTCTCCCCCTCTCTCTCCCTCTCTCTCTCTCTCTCCCTCTTTCCCCCTCCCTCTCTCTCCCTCTCTCCCCCTCTCTCTCTCTCTCCCCCTCTCTCTCTCTCTCTCTCTCTCTCTCTCTATCCCTCTCTCCTGCTCCCTCCCCCTCTTCCCCCTCCCCCTCCCTCAGGCCTCCTTGCACCTCCATGTGTCTTCAGTGCAGTCGGACGAACTCCTGCACAGCAAGCACTCCCACCCGCTGGACTCCAACCAGACGTCAGACGTGCTCAGGTGACCCCTCGCTGGGAGTCCATTTTTTATCACAAAAATGATAAGTAGTCAAGCCGATATTATAGATTATGTGGATTTCAATTTTCCTTTAATTTAATTTAAGTTAACATTTACACTTTATTATATATGTTCGGGGAATTCAGAAGCAAAGTGTGAATACTGTTGAACACGCTGCTGCAAGTGTTCAGAGTGGAGTGCTAACTTTACCTTTTGCATGTGTGCATGTACGTTTGTGTGTGTGTCTGTGTGTGTGTATGTGTGTGTGTATGTGTGTGTGTGTCTGTGTGTGTGTATGTGTGTGTGTATGTGTGTGTGTGTATCCATGCGTGCGTGTGTGCAGATTTGTGCTGGAGCAGTACAACGCCCTCTCCTGGCTGACCTGTGACCCCGCCACACAGGACCGGCGCTCCTGTCTGCCCCTCCACTTCGTGGTGCTCAACCAGATGTACAACTTCACCATGAACATGTTGTAGCTCCACCCCCCCACCCGCCACGCACAGGGAGAGGGGACACTGCCCACACTCTCAAGGGTCTATGTGTGTGTGTGTGTGTGTGTGTGTGTGTGTGTGTGTGTGTGTGTGTGTGTGTGTGTGTGTGTGTGTGTGTGTGTGAGAGAGAGATGACAGATGAGAGGAGAGAGAGATAGATGATTTATTTTTTTAAATAAAAGGGGGCGGGACCTGACGCTAGCTTCGGGCTGCTGCTATTGGTGCGACAGCCCTGCCCCCCTATACCCCCCAGCCCCCACCGTGACGTGAAACGCGACGGGAACCGATGAACGAAGGAAGACGAGAGAAACTGAAGAAAAAGTCGGAAAACGGAATCGACACACAGATGAACGTGACAGAGAGAGAGAGAGGACGAGCTGATTGGTCGCAGGGCCGTCGGTGTGTGTGTGTGTGTGTGTGTGTGTGTGTGTGTGTGTGTGTGTGTGTGTGTGTGTGTGTGTGTGTGTGTGTGTGTGTGTGTGTGTATGTATTTGCCAAGTAGTTTGAAGAAGAAGATAAACAGGCTACGTGTGTGTGTGTGTGTGCGTGTGTGTGTGCGTGGGAATTGTGCTCGGGAACGGAGCGTTGGTTTTTACGGCCCCCAAATTACCTCACCCAAATTCCCCTTGGGTGACATGACATCCCGGAGAAATGCCTGCAAACTATCTTATTTATTGTACGTTTCTAAGTGTATAATTTGTCTTATTTCTTAACATCTTTTATATATGAAATGGAGAGGGTTTGTATTACCTTCCGGCTTTAAAGCAATTGGTCTTGAGACGTTCCCGTCTTAATAACGAAACCACAGGAAGCAGAAAGTCCTATAAAACATTCAATACAATTGCAGTAGGTCGCTTTTTAGAGTATTATTTTTTTGTAACGGAGATGAACTATTTCTATTTGTCACAATGTACAGAAGAGTTATGAATAATTATGTTCTGTGCTTTTGAGCATGACAGACTTACAGCCACGCTGTAGCAAACAGAGGACTTGTACAGCAATGAAGTCACTGTGTCCAACTAAAGAGGTACATTGTCCTATATAGTATTTTATACCACACATTTAGACACAAAAACCAAACGGCAATATATAAATATATATATATATATATTAAAAGAATATATAAATAAATATATATGAATGCCATGCCAGCGACTGGTGGTGCGGCTTTGTTTTAGGAATAAAGTGCGTCAAACTTGATTTAACTTTTTTCCGTGCTGTCTGTGTTCATTGCGTTGGGAATGACTTTGGGGGGATAAGGAATGTGCAATCGGACCGCATCACCAGGGATGAGGAGGAGAACTATCTCTCTGTCTTGTCACTCAGTAGCTGAACTCAGGTTTGTTAAAAGGGTTTTTAACGAAAAGATTTGGAGTGTGCAGTGGGGAATAAAAGTGTGTTTTTCCATCACATCCCTGTGCTCTATGGCTGTGGCCGAGCCAGTGCTGGCATCACTTGTGATTGCGGGTGCATTTCGATAAGTGCACCCTTTTAACTCCAGCGTGTGATGGATGGCTGCCCTTTTGGGTGATGCAGTGATTGTGGACAAAGGAAGTGGTGGTTTGATCCTCTGTTCAGGATGATGTACTGTTCACCACGGACACTTGCCAACAAGACAACTCTGGCTGGAACATTTTGACCATGGAGATGTATGAGGTGTTTGGGTGTAGACACATACATTTACAATTTAATAAACCCTAACATTTAACAAAAGTGTTTCTGTCCAGTGCAGTCATGTTACCGTTTATGGAGGGATTGTGGAATATGCCAGAATTTACTCATTAACTACAAAGAGGCACACTAGACACTGGCCTGTGATGAACCTTGGTATGAGAAGCATTATGAATGCTTGAAACCTGCTCTATTCTTATCACTATGTATCTATTCTTTATTCACTATGTACCACAGTGATATATTGCTGTCTCTCCTTCAACAAATGTACTCCTTGTAAGTTGCTTTGGATAAAAGTGTCTGCCAAATGCCCTAAATGTAAATGTAAATGTAAATGATATGCTCTTGTGTCAAAACTCAAAGATAAGGAAATGATGATGACATGTCAGATGAGAATTGTAGGATTAATTTGCACAAGGTTCTCCTGACTGAATGAAACCTTTATGACCCTTCAGGTCATTTGCTTTGCACATGGGAGCCGGACATGCCAGAGACGCATACATGACATACAGTACATGACAGCACATAAAGAACAAACATAAACATATCAGAACGTCATTAGAAATAATATTGTAGATATGTTTGTTTGGGTTAGGTTTAGATATTCCCAATTTGACCTCACGATAGCATCTGGGCCCTGAGTATATACTGTCTCACATATTGATTGAATTGATTGAGTCTCAATATTCTCTCAACCACTAATCCGTAATAAATCAGCAGTAGCAAGACACCAACATCCTCGTGTTGCTGTGTTGCTGATGCACTGGCATGAAATACATCAACATTCCAAATAACATTAGAATTTACTTTTTTTTGGTTGATTCTTTCCAGTGTGTGTGAGGTAGTTTTCTTTTTTGTTTTCTTATAATTTGGTTTATTCTAATGGGGTTTCTGTCTGGTGGCTCTGCTTGGTTTTGTGAATAAGAGTCCCAGAAGAACCAGCTGGCTGCCTGGCTCACACCATTCACACTCCTCCTCCTCCTCCCGGCTCAGCTCACACTCCTCCCGGCTCAGCGCTGCGAGGACCACCGCTGGACACTCATCCGCCTCCCAGACACACACACACACACACTGTCTCTGTGATCGGGTACCACGCAGGACTCCCAGTCATCCCAGTCATCCACACGTTGGGACCAACAGAAACATTCATTCTGCGGATTTTTTGTTGTTGTTGTTGTTGCATGGGATCCACCACCGCCGCGTCGCTGCCGGGCTTGAGGCGCGCCGGGCCCGGGGACGGAGCTCCACGCGAGGCCGAGGTCTGAGGGCCTCCGGGTCTTTTTAAGCACCGTGCAAGCTCTAGAAAGCACCTGAATCCCCCCCCTCCCCCCGGTAAGGCCAAGATTGATTTTCGGTGTCATATTGACCGTGACGCGCTGGAGCTCCGTGGATTTAAAAAAAGAATGAAAGTAGCGGAGAATAATAATACATCAATAGCGTCTTTGACAAGCTAAGTATTGCTAAGCTAAGCTAAGTTAGCTCCAAATGCTAACCACTGTCAACAGTGGAGCGCGGCGTGGATGCTAACGAGAGGAGCTAATGCTAACCTCCAGTTACTTTTATATCCTCTATAAGTTACTTTTATATATGTATGTATATATATAAACGTTTATAAGTTACTCTCTGGTGTTAAATGTTAAGATGGCTCACTAATACACCACATTTCTGTAAGTTTTAACATTTATTTTAAACATTTGTGCTGCTTTCTGTTCATATTGGGCTCAATATTCAATAATCTGGTTATATTAAATAAAATTAAATAAATGTAAACCAAAGCCACCATCACAGGGTTAGTGGGCTGTATTATTATAATTATTGATATAATAATAATTAGTATTTATTATTATTATTAATAATAATAATAATAATAATAATAATTAATATTATTATATAATTTATTATTATTATTTCAATACGTTTTCTGATGCTGTGATTCTCACATAAGGCTGAACAATATGACACAAATAATATTAATTATATTGTAATTATTATTATAGACAAATTATTCACTGTCAGTGGGAAGGATCATTTTTTCCTCACAATTTTAATTTGCACAAAAATTAATAATGTGACATTTGTTGGTCTGCATGTGTTCTTCCATCAGGGTGCACCAATATGTAGACCAAAAGGGCATATCTAGTACTTTATTATAACTTTACTTCAGCTATAACTTCACATTTACACATTTTACCCTGATCAGAAAAATTGCACTTGTCCATAATGGAAAATGTTACTTGTATTTTGCTTGTATAATGTAAATGTATTATAATACATTGTTCAGCCCTAGTCCAAGATAGTAGACCCTTGACACTTGACCCTGACCACTGACGTCACCTGTTGATGATGCTTCCTCCCCCTAGAGGGCGCTCTTCGCCCCCCCGCCCACCCCTGAGGTCATGTCGGACAGCGCAGGGCTGCAGTTCGTCAGCCCCTACGCCTTCGAGGCCATGCAGAAGGTGGACGTGGTGTGCCTGGCGGCCCTCAGCGACCCCGAGCTCCGGCTGCTGCTGCCCTGCCTGGTCCGCATGGCGCTGTGTGCCCCCGCCGACCAGAGCCAGGCCTGGGCACAGGACAAGAAGCTGATCCTGAGGCTGCTGTCCGGCGTGGAGGCCGTCAACTCCATCGTAGCGCTGCTGTCGGTGGACTTCCACGCACTGGAGCAGGACGCCAGGAAGGAACAGCAGCTCAGGTGAACTTGACATATGAATGAATGAATGAATGAATGAATGAATGACCACTCTAAAGCAACAAGGAGACGTGCGTTTGCTGCCCTGTCTTCCCCTGGGAGTCAGGTCAGCGAACTCCCTTGGGTGATTTAAGTCACAGCTGAAGACCCATTTATTTTTATTCTTGAAGTATTTTATTCTTGATTAATTGACCATCAGGCGCATCAGGTTACTCTTCTAACCCTCAGTGAGTAAAGCTGAATATTACATTCTGTATTATTATTGTTATTATTATTATTATTATTATGGGGGGCAGTGGCTCGGGAGGTAAGAGCGGTTGTCAGGCAACAGGAAGGTTGCTGGTTCGATCCCCGGGCTCCTCCTCTAGCATTTATTATTTGCCTGTTTTCCTCGGACAGACACAAGGCGGGCGGCTCGAATGCGGAGAGCATCCTGGTGTCCCAGCTGCAACACGGCCTCACCCTGGAGTTCGAACACAGCGACCCTCTGAGACGCCTGCGGCTGGCGCTCAGCGAACTGCTGGCCATCATGAACAAGGTACGATCGGATCGAACAAGGTCTCTTTTTAGTCCTTAGACATGATTAGTCTGAGAAGTAACGTGAACATATTTCTTTATTGATTGATTGATTGATTTTTGTTGCCGCGTTGTTTTTGTGCAGGTGGTCGACTCGAACGGAGAGTTTTTCCTGAAGTCGTCCGAACTGTTTGAGAGCCCCGTGTACCTGGAGGAGGTGGCCGACGTCCTGTGCATCCTCCAAGCAGGTGTGGAAAATCATATCCATCGTCTGTTATGACATTACAAAACATTACTTATTTGTATTTTTTTACAGTAAAGTTTACCACCGGGCGTGAGCGTGATTAGCCAATACAAGTCATTTCGAAACTGTCATGTGACTAATATTGTCATTATGACATAGTGACATCACAAGTGGGAGCATCCACCCAGATGTATGCTGACCTAGATCAATTTTCCAGTTGGTACAGTCCACTGGGCAGGCTGGTCGTCTCATCTTGTCATCATACATCTAGGTGGACACTCGCCACTTGTGATGTCACAATGACAATTTTAGTCACATGACCGTTTTGAAACAGCTTGTAATGGCTAATCACATCCACACCTGGTGGTATAATAGGGCCCCTTTAACTCTTCTAAGAAACGCTTGGTTATATAAAGTCCAAATGCTGTGACTCGACTATAAAGTTACGAGTCATAAATGTATTTAATATCTGAAAGAAAACCCAGGGTTAATTCTCAGGTTGTTTCCTGTTGGTTTAGGACCCAGTATAACTAACAACTAACTATAACTCCATATTGTAAGTTGATTTGGATAAAAGTGTCTGCCAAATGCCCTAAATGTAAATGTCAATGTAAACGTCGATGCCCTGGTTCCCCCAGAGCTGCCCTCGCTGCTGCCCATCCTGGACGTGGCGGAGGCTCTGCTCCACGTCCGCAACGGAGACTGGTTCCTCTGTCTGCTGGTGGCCAACGTGCCCGACAGCTTCAACGAAGGTACGCTGTCGTTCCTGGGCATCCCTGGGGAGCGAGCTGGGCCAACAGCACCCACCCACCCATCCACAGTGCCTCACTTGTAGACTTGTAGACTTGGACACCTGTAGTTGACTATATGCTAGTGCAGCGTCTGGCCTCTAGGTGCCGCTATAGATGGAGCATCATCATGTATATCAGGGTCTGGGTGGAATACTCTCTTCTGATTGTCCGGCAGGTTTAGTGTGGCTCTGTAGCAGAATCACCGTGATCATTTAAAGTGTCCGCCGCCCGATCTGTGTGGCATCATGCTGTGATCCTTCTGAACACAATGCCCATCATAGCAAACAACTTACATTTTTAATTAGGATAATATATGACGATGGAGCAATATCCTTCAGCCCTTTGTAATTTATTCTGTGACTAACCAGCTTGAGTGTAAAATGGATGAGTTATTTCTTGTCAGGACAAGATCTTGCTCCATTGCGGCACTCTCGGTTTTGATAGCCAAACTTTCCCTCAAAATTACGAATGCTTTAATTTGATAAGGTTGGCAAATTAGAAGGTTGGGGATGATAATCGACCAGTAGGTGTGCGTGAAATGGTTTTAAGCCGCGTCGTGTGTGAAAACGTTTAGCGCACACCTACGCGTTGGTTATCCCTCGCATAACAGATCTAGATTCTAGATTCTGTCTGGCAGGTGTTGGCTCGCCTCACCAAAGCGATCCAAAATGGCCACGTGGCGTTTATATTATCTTTATTTTGCTTCTGTATTCATCAATTATCTTGTAATCCAAAGGCGTGCTGTTTATTTAGCCCAGTCGTGGCGAGGCTACAGATGTATTTTGATGAAACATTATGACGCCGTGTAATTATTGTTCGGCTTTGGCCCGCAAGAGCGGTTCTGTGTGCTTTGTCAGACGCATTAGCGGGGAAATGGATTGGCGCGATCGCAGCGATGCCTCTCCATCGCACCGAGTCTCAGCGCTCAACAGCTCGTTATTATTGTGTGTGTGTTGCAGCGGAGTCACAGCCAAGAGATCAGTGGACCGTTTGAGTGGGCTTTCTGGAAGGGCGGCAGTTTGTTTTTAATACTTTCAGATTCATCCATCTTCTTTTAGCAAGGTGGTGTGTTTTATTCTTATTTGCTTGGCTCCTGTGATGTGCGACCGTGTCTCGCTATCTTCCACTAGTTCACGTGCAGCACGCTACCCAGAAGCGCCAGATATCAAAAATCTGATCTGTCCAAGTTTCAGTCAACGATGAACGCGTTCATAACTTTTTTTTTTGTATCCACGCTGCAGTGAACCACAGGCAGGAGGAGTCAGGCGTGCTCTGGGCAAGTCTATCGCCCCGCTGCTGTTAATATTATTTACAGCCAGTTAAGAAACTCATTCTTGAAACGTGATGTCATGACATCGGAAGCTACGAGGCGCGATGACCTTTAATGCAATGTACATGCAATGCCTGACTCCCGAGGCAAAGATCACAAGATAAAAAGGAAAAGAGCTAACCTAGAATCAAGCGGCGTAGAGTGCTTCTGAGTTCCTCGTAGCACTAAATCAGATGCAACTAAATATGTCTATCTTGCATAGAACGATCTTTTATTCATGATGTTAAAATTGAAACACTTCTCGGGGACCGTTTGACAAGCAGCCGTCGTCAACATGGTAGTACAGAGTATCTCCGTTATATCACAGGGCTCAGTATATCTCCAGGGTTTAGGAAATATCTGAACTTGAGTTGCACTATAAATACAGAAAGGTCGTTTAAAAGCCTCAGTACAGTCCTATCAGTACAGACAAAGTGTTGTAACCCGTCATAGTACCTCCTGTGCTTGGATGGTTGGGTAGACTCTGTTGGACCTTGGCCCAAGTTAATGGGTCTCCCGGTTTCCTGATTTGAACGACAAATAGAGTACCACCCCCTGCTGGTGTGGAGCGTTAGTTCCCCCTCACGCAGGCGCAGAACATACCCGCTAGTCGCCCGTTGGCGGTGGTTTCTGCGGTGTGTTCAAGCGCTTCAGCTTTTTGGTCTTCATCTTTTGGTTCTTTGCTCTATGTTTGGTGCGTCGGGGGACTTAAGAGTCTCCATGATGTTCTTTGTTTCTCCCTCCAGTGTGCCGAGGCCTGATCAAGAACGGGGAGCTCCAGGACGAGGAGAGCCAGGGGGGCCGGCGGCGCACCGAGGCCCTGAGGCAGCTCTGCCAAATGAACCCCTCGGAGGCCCTCAACATCAGAGCCATGGTGGTCCGTCTCCCAGTCTTTGGCTTTGATTTCCCCCCCCCCCCTAGTTACTGTAAAACACTTGATTGTAGTCAGAAGTGTCTCAGCCTGTGTCTGTGTTTCCTCCACCCGCCACCAGGTGGAGGAGTGCCACCTGCCGGGCCTGGGCGTGGCCCTGACCCTGGACTACAGGCCCGAGGTGGCGGACGAGGCGGTGAGCCCCCTGGTGGCCTACGTCAGCGGCCTGCTGCTGGGCACCAACGGCAAAGTGCGCACCTGGTTCAGCATGTTCATCCGCAACGGACAGCAGGTGTGTGTGTCTGTGTGTGTGTCTGTCTGTCTGTCTGTCTGTCTGTCTGTCTGTACCGTTAACTTCACACTTTAGGCAGGTTTATTGCCGAGGACCCAAGGAAGTGCAGAGTGCCGAGTGTAACGTTGTTTGGGTGAAACGAAAATTGTCATTGCGACATAGTGGGTGCGAGTGTCCACCTAGTTGCACTGTATGTTGACGAGATCAGTCTACCAGCCTACCCGCCAATGGACTGTACCAAACTGGTAAACTGATCTAGTTAGCATACATAAGATAAATCTTACATTAATCCCGAAGAAAATTATTGTGCCAGAGGTTAACCCCCGGTGCTATAGTAGATCCCCTTGAACCCCCATGTGTGTGTGTTGCAGCGTAACCACAAGAGCAGAACCACGCTAGCACCCGGTGCTATAGTAGGTCCCCTTTAACCTGTGTGTGTGTGTGTGTGTGTGTGTGTGTGTGTGTGTGTGTGTGTGTGTGTGTGTGTGTGTGTGTGTGTGTGTGTGTGTGTGTGTGTGTGTGTGTGTGTGTGTGTGTGTGTGTGTGTGTGTGTTGCAGCGTAAGCGCGAGGGCAGCTCGGTCCTGTGGCAGATGCGGCGGCAGCTGCTGCTGGAGCTGGTGGCCATCTTGCCCCGCTCCCGCAGCGCCCGGCTGCCCGAGCAGCCCGGCGGCGGGGCCAGCCGGGACGAGGAGCCGGGCCCCGGGTACTCGGGCCTGCGGGAGGAGCACGTGGTGAAGGCCAGCGCTCTGCTGCGCCTCTACTGCGCCCTCATGGGCATCGCCGGCCTCAGGTAAACACTAATAATAATAACTAATAATAAATAGATTTGTATAGCACCTTTCATCCGTAAACTGCAGCTTAAAGTGCTTTGTGTGTGTGTGTGTGTGTGTGTGTGTGTGTCTGTGTGTGTGTCTCCTTCCAGGCCCACGGACGAGGAGGCGGAGCAGCTTCTCCAGCTGATGACCAGCCGACCCCCCGCGACCCCCGCCGGCGTTCGCTTCGTCTCGCTCTCCTTCTGCAAGCTGCTGGCCTTCCCCATGCTGGTCAGGTACGCTCCCCCTCTTCCTCCTCCTCCTCCTCACCCTCTCACCCGACCCCTACCTCACCCCCCTCTTTCTCTCCCTTTCACCTCACCCCCCCTCTTCCTCCTCCTCCTCCTCACCCTCTCACTCGACCCCTACCTCACCCCCCTCTCCTTCCTCCTCCTCTCCCTCTCACCTCACCCCCCTCTTCCTCCTCTTCCTCTCCCTTTCACCTCACCTCCCTCTTCCTCCTCACCCTCCTCTTCCTCCACCTCCTCATCACCCCCCTCTTCCTCCTCCTCACCCTCTCACCCCTACCTCACCCTTCACCTCACCCGCTCACCTCCACTCTGTTCTTTTTAATAATAATCTAACTTTTATTTGTATAGAACATTTAAAAGCAGAGTTTACAAGATCACGGTGAAGTTAAGAAAGTTGGAACAAGAAGACGATAAAAAACATTAGAAAAAAATTTAATCAAAGACGAAAATCAATGAGAATAAAGGCAATAAAAAAGACATCATCCCATAAGAGCAAGTCTGTAAAAGTGGGTTTTTCTTGAGTGTAGTCGACTCCCACCCAGAGTCCCGTGGTCTGGTGCTCTGACACCCGGCCGGGGGGTCGTCTGTCTGTCTGTCTGTCTGGCCCCCGGTTGCAGTCACGGTCTCCCTTCCTCCTCCTCCTCCTCCTCTACTGCAGCAGAATGTAGTGCAGTACATGTGCGCTACACCCCACAGACACACGCACACAGAAACACACACAGAACACACAAACACACACACACAGAAACACACACACACAGAAACACACACACATAAATACAGAAACACACACATATCAACCCCCCAGCCAGCACGCCGTGGGCAATCCGGCTTTTATTTTATGAGTTATTAAGTTGCCCCGTTGCATTGTTTGGTGGTGTGTGTGTGTGTGTGTGTGTGTGTGTGTGTGTGTGTGTGTGTGTGTGTGTGTGTGTGTGTGTGTGTGTGTGTGTGTGTGTGTGTGTGTGTGTGTGTGTGTGTGTGTGTGTTTTTGGGTGTGTGTGTGTGTGTGTGTGTGCTGTGGTTGGTGTGTGTGCACTGTCTAACAGTGTACGATGTCGTTGCGGCTTCCCCCTCAGATAAATCC
>PIJE02001965.1:0-11864 GCA_002895965.2 Coryphaenoides rupestris | reverse complement strand
GGGGGGGGGGGGGGGTGAGGTGTCCTGCGTGCTGTGATGTGTGACGTGTGTTGTGTGTGTGTGTGTGTGTTGTGTGTGTGTGTGTGTGTGTGTGTGTGTGTGTGTGTGTGTGTGTGTGTGTGTGTTGTGTGTGTGTGTGTGTGTGTGTGTGTGTGTGTGTGTGGTGTGTGTGTGTGTGTGTGTGTGTGTGTGTGTTCAGCACCCCGGAGCAGGAGCAACTGATGGTGATGTGGCTCAGCTGGATGATCAAAGAGGAGGAATACTTTGAGAGGTGAGGATCAATAATCAAACTCTTCCAGACACTGTGGTACTCTTTCATATATACAGGATATTTAAAAAGTCAAGGCCTTGAGAGCTTTTGAAAATGGACGTAATGGGTCATTGAAAGTGCTTGAATTGATATATTTTGTGGAGGAGTTTGTGCTAGAAATTGAAGTTATTTTGACATCAGTTGAGAAGTATTCACCCGTTCAAGCCTCTCTCTCTTTTTAACGGTCGTCTGTGAGCTTCTGTAAAGCCGACCGGTTCCGTTGTCGTTATAAAAATGATCTGTCGCAGTAAATATCTTGGATCCGTGTCTCAAACTACGCCGTGTTGGGTCCTTGAATTTCAGGGAATTGCTCTGTCCCTCGATGTCACGAACATGTTTATTCTCTCAGCGGTGCGTTCGTCACGACACGATGACCTTCTCCGTGCTCCCCCCCCCCCCCCCCCCCTGCTTATTGTGAGCAGTTTTCGAGAAGCCTCGTGAGATGGATGACTTAATTGACAGAGGCCTCGTTAGGCCAGACTGCAGGCTGCAGGGGGGCGTGGCCGTGGTGGCGGTGGGGTGGGTTAGGTCTTCTGAAACGTGAACATGAAGGCCAGTCTGGCATCGTACCCAACAGTCTTGTTCAGTCTCTTCATTGTTGTCTTGTTGTTGTCTTCCATAGATCGTCATCAAGCCCAGCTCTCTCAGCAAGATGAAGACCATCTTCACCCAGGAAATATTCACAGAGCAGGTCGGTAGGCGCGCGACCAATTTCATACCAATTTACCGAATGGCTTAATCAACGGTTGAACCTTTCTGATGAAGTAACATCCGTCGTGTCACCATTTCAGTTTTCTCTTGATCCCTTCAAGGTTTTCAACATTATATGAGCCGTGGTCGAATGCCAAATCAAATAATAAGACATTTATTTGGGTGTTGTCTCTCTCTCTCTCTCTCTCCCTCTCTCTTTGTCTCTCTCTCTCTCTCCCTCTCTCCCTCCCTCCCTCCCTCCACCAGGTGGTGACGGCCCACGCGGTGCGGGTGGCGGTGACCAGCAACCTGAGCTCCAACATCCAGGGTTTCCTGCCCATCCACTGCATCTACCAGCTGCTGCGAAGCCGCGCCTTCACCAAGCACAAGGTCTCCATCAAGGTGCACAAAACCGTCCACTTGTGCTGATGTTTGATTATTGATTAAAATACTGAGAAGCTGGTCTGCGGTGCCCGTGGACGACTGTCACTGTTGTCAATACTTCCGCTCGTTAAAATGAGTTGAGTTAGTTGAATTGTCCCAACTGTTGGATGAACAATCTAAGGCAGGGGTGTCAAACATGCGGCCCGGGGACCAGATTTTATAAAATGGATTGATTTCTTCTTTCTTGATCTGTGGTCTGTTACGGCCCCTCGACCTCAAATGAGTGACGCCCCTGGTCTGAGGTTTGGATGAAACCAAACGTTACCGTGTGTGTGTTGCCCCCAGGACTGGATCTACCGGCAGCTCTGTGAGACCACCACCCCGCTGCACACCCAGCTGCTGCCGCTCATCGACGCCTACGTCAACTCCATCCTCACGCCCGCCTCCAAGACCAACCCCGAGGCCACCAACCAGCCAATCACGGAGCAGGAGATCCTCTGCGTCTTCCAGAACCCCGCCGGGGTGAGTAGGGAGGCCTTGGACTTGTTTATTTATATCGGAGGCGAGGAACAAGATGCCCGACTCTGCAACGCTCCTAAATCACGGGTGTCAAACAACCTCCGATTGGAGATGATCTGATGGCAACGCCGCGTTAAGAGGAATATTAGAACCATTAGAGAACAGTCTGCCTAAGTCTCTCAGACTCCAGCCTCGTGTATATTCCCCAATTAACTTCTTGTATTGCGGTAATGAGGCACAAAAGTGTATAACACACAGAGGGTACATCTTCAATCATATCAAAAGTGTTTTATTAGTCCGGTCCCTGGCTAAGTAGGATTTGGTCAGCTAGGGCCCTCAACCCTGTCTCCCCAAATCTTCATGTGCCTCGATTCACTGTGGCTCGATTCAAGTCCCTTACTGAGTAAGTAAGGGATAATCCACGCATAGGTGTGCGCTAAATGGTTTTAATCCACGATGTGGATTAAAACCATTTAACCCACAGCTACAAGTTGATTATCTTGCATATACATTTGACAACCATATTTAGTAAAATTGAGTTTGGCAGTTGCGTTATAAACGGTGATTTATAGCGCAGAGGTTAAGAGAAGGTTGTGGCTGCATCGCCATCACAAGTATTGCATAAAGTGTTCCTCTGCAGCGACCGATTCTTCACAATGTAATCCTCCAAATATATTTTAAGAAACGTTCGAATCAGCCGTGGGCGTCCTTGGGATTTCCTTCCCGCTTATCAAGTTGTTCATCCAGCTGTGCTTTGACAGCTATGCTCTTTAATGTTGCTATGGCTACAGGTCGGGTCGCGGATTCGTTTAGAAGCGATTGTAAACGAACTCTGTGTGAAATATACACCGTTTAAAAAAATCTAACACACCTGCCAGTCAATCAGAATCCCGAGAGTATTCACCCAGACCGTGGTATAAATATCGCTGTAGCGTCAACACTAAAGCGGAGGTAGGAAGTATTTCCTCAGATCTCCGTCTGCTAGCGTTCTCAGATCCAAACGGGCAGCCAGTCGATTGTTATCATCACAGGGAAGGGAATTAGGGAACTAGAGCAGTTTCTACCCACAGGCAGTGACCCCATTGAACTGTTAATCGCTCAATTATTGGACTATTGGACTTACAATTAAACTAGGAACTCGGCTACATAGGCACTCTCGCTGTGCTGTACTGTACTGCACTGGTCACGGATCATTTCTCATTGTACTTTATCATTACATGTTGCTGATAATATCTAGTGTACTGTACTGTACGCGGACGCACCACCCACCGTACTCTTCTACACTTTTTACTGAACTTATTCGGTGCTATCTTCACTCATTGTTTAGAGTTGTTTTAGAATCTATGTTTAGAAGAATACTGCAGGAGTGAATGGTGGGTAAGCATTCCAACACCTTGTCACCCACAGGTCCGTTAAGAAACCTCCACGGTGTCCGGTGTCCCCGCCTGCCCACCCTGTCAGCCGGGTGGCGTCTCGTGCCTCTCTGACTCTTTATTGACTTCCTAATAAGATGTATTTATAAAGGGAGTCCGCTGGAATAGAATCACCGTGATCTGATTACGTCCGATCCGAGCGGGATGCCGGGGGTTAGTCGAGCCGGTCCTGGGGATTGTTCCTTAAGCTCTGCGGTGTTTAATCGGCTCTGTTCTTCACCGCTGGTATCTGGTCTCTCCGATGCAGACTTTGTGGTTTTAAGCCCTCGTGGAGAAAAGCGGCTTAAGGACGGGAAAAGGTTTTTTATTTTGACATTTCTGTGTGCATCTGTTTCAGCCGCCCTGTTCAAACCAGACACAGAGAAACAGCCCAGAGATGAACATAGTTTTTCTTTATTCTGCTGTTGACCGGATGACCTGAGACCTACAGAGCAGACCAGAGAGGAGAGCTCACTAATGTTGCTCTCTCTCTCTCGCTCTCGCTCTCTCTTTTGCTCTCTTTCTCTCTTGCTCTCCTTCCCTCTGTCTCTCTCCTTCCCCCTGTCTCGCTCCTTCCCTCTCTCTCTCCTTCCCTCTCTCTCTCCTTCCCTCTTCTTTCTCTGTCTCTCTCCATCTCTCTCTCTCTCCTCTCTCTCCTCTCTCTCTCCTCTCCGCTTGTCTCTCTCCCTCCCTCTCTCTCCTCTCTCTCCTCTCTCTCCTCTCTCTCTCTCCTCTCTGCTTGTGTGTCTCTCTCCTCTCTCTCTGTCTCTCTCTCCCTCTCCCTCTCTCTCTCTCTCTCCCTCTCCCTTCTCCCATCCCCCCTCTCCTCTCTCTTCTCTCTCTGTCTCTTTCTGTCTCTCTCTCTCCCCTCTCGTCTCTCTCTCTGTCTCTCTCTCTCCCCTTTCCCCTCTCTCCTCTCGTCTCTCTCTGTCTCTCTCTCTCTCCCCTCTCTCCTCTCGTCTCTCTCTCTGTCTCTCTCCTCTCGTCTCTGTCTCTGTCTCTCTTTCTCCCCTCTCTCCTCTCGTCTGTCTCTGTCTCTCTCTCCATCTCTCTCTCTCCCTCTCCCCCTCTCTGTGTCTCCCGCCCTCAGCAGCAGGGCGCCGGTGGGTGGGGCCAGCGGCAGCGTCCCTCCATCACCCCGCAGCTCCTGGTCCTGTACTACATCCTGTCCTACGAGGAGAGCCTGCTGGCCAGCACCAAGCAGCTGGGTGAGCAGCACACTCTCTCTAAACCCAACGGTGGCCAACATGCGGCCCGCGAGTTCATCTAATCCGGCCCGGGCGGCAATTTGATAACAATCGATTGATTTCTTCTTTCTTATTGATTTCTTCACGAGAGCCATGATCACAAAACAAATGTTGTGCTTCCTACAAATAATGACTAAACTGCACGTGTTGCAAGATTCCATATCTTTCATAAGCGAACGAGGAGAGCCGCACTTAGCTGGAGCATTAGCTGTGTTCCATCGTCTCCTGTGGCGCATACCTCCTCTCCTCCCCTCCTCTCTCTCTCCTTTCTCCTCTCCCCTGTCCTCTCCTCCCCCTCTCCCTCTCCCCTCGCCTCGCCTCTCTCTCCTCTCTCCTTCCTCTTCCTCTCCTCTCGCCCTTCATTAGGCCCAAATTTATGCGTGTGTTTGTGTCCTTGCGCGTCGCTAAGTGCCGTGTTTACCCCGGTAACCCCCTCCTGCCCCTCGCCTCCCGGGGAAGGAGTGATGGTGCCCATCAGTGGCGCTAATGAACCCGCGTCGATGAAAAATCACCTCCCCCCCCACCCACTGGCAGTTTGTCGACCCCCCCCCTCCACACACACACACACACACACACACACACACACACACACACACACACACACCACACACACACTACTCAGTCCCCCCAGCAGCAGGGCTCTCACCTGTCTGTCTGTCTGTGTGTCTGTCGCTAGCCCTGATGCAGAAGAAGCCTCGGTGCTACTCCGCGGCACTGATGGATCACATCCCCATCAAGTTCCTGGTGACGCAGGCCCAGAAACTGCAGCAGGAGCTGGGAGGTAAGGAGACCCCGCCCTCCCCCCAGTGGCCCCGCCCACAATCCTCTGGCCAATAGAACCCCAACCAGGGCTGGGAGGTAGGAGACCACGTGGCCCCGCCCACAACCCTCTGGCCGATAGATGTCTAACGAGCACATCCTGTGGCCCCGCCCACAAACCACTGGCCAATAGAACCGCAACTTGCAGACCCCCCGTGGCCCCGCCCACGAACCTCTGGCCAATAGAAGACCCAAACTGGCCGACCCCCCCCGCCCCCGTGTCCCCGCCCACAAACCTCTGGCCAATAGAACAGCAACTTGCGGACCCCCCGTGGACCCGCCCACAAACCTCTGGCCAATAGAACCAGAAGCAGAACCAGGGCTGGGTCATGTGGTCAGAGTCTTCTATCCCCAAATAGATCATTTAGTATCTCGATAATATATATATATATATATACTGTATATATCACAATATAGCTATAGTTTTGTGGTATTTCAATTCATACTCTGTATATAGTCTGTATAAAATGACCACATGGGAAAGCCTATTTTCTCCTGTGTGAATTTAATACTTAATAATAATAGTAAAATGAAAAGTACTGAGCATTTTCTCGTTTTATTGAGAACTTCAGACAATGAAGACTCTTTACTGTAACGCAGCCTTTAAAACCAGGAAAATACAACACTTATATTAATACAAAATCTGATTGAGGAGCTGTGAGACCGACCCACCATGAACAACCCCCACCCACCCACCCCACCCTCCGTCTCTTCTCCACCCACACAGGGCTCCACTCGGCGCTGCTCCGCCTGCTGGCCACCAACTACCCCCACCTGTGTCTGGTGGAGGACTGGGTGTGTGAGGAGGAGGTGACGGGCACGCTGCCCCTGCTGCGACGCATGATGCTCAGCAGCAACACCTGCAGATACTCCCCGGAACAGCTGCACCACGGTAGGCTGCTGCCGGTGGCCCCGCCCCCTAACCCGTGGCCCCTAACTCCGCGGCCCCTAGCCCCGCCTCTGGGCTCAGCACTGCACCGCGGTGGGCTGCTGCCGGCCCCGCCCCGGTGAAACGACAATATAGCACTAGCAAGACACGTGTCAATCATCCACTGACTCTCCCCCCCCCCCCCCCCCCTCCCAGCCTTCCAGAAGCTCCCGTCCAGCGGCCCCTGGCTGACGCGGGCCCTGGAGCAGCTGGCCCTGCTGTCCCCCGGGGCCCTCGTCCCGTACGCCGAGCCCCTGACCACCAACATGTGTCTGCTGCTGGAGCCGGCCGTGCCGCGCTACGTCCTGCAGACCGTCAACAAGCTGTGGGTGGGGCTTAACACCGTCATGCCCCGCAGGTAACGGCCTCTGAAAGCGCTTGGAATGGCTGATCACGCTCTGGTGGTATAATAGGAGTCCTTTAATTGGGTAGATTTTATCCAGAATTATTCAATTGACTATTGATTCTGTATTCATATGTGTGTGTATGTATACTATGTGGATAGTATAGGCTTGGAGTTTCTCTCTCTATATGCATTCTGGGACGGCTGTCCAGACGTCTGAGGAAGAGGAAATATGAGCTATGAGACGGGCGTGAGCGTTTATGTTTATGAGCGGAGTCGTCGTCGGTTTTATTAAAACCTCTCCGAGGTTTCTCCGCCGTGCGCCGCCTCTCGTCCGATCCTCTCGGATTACATTTTAAACCAAATAACGTCGTTATCCTGCGATGAAATCACATTCACAGTTGTTTTCAGTGCTCGCCGCGGAGGTGATTAATCATCACACCAGCGAGATCGTTGAATATCTTTTTGTGATCGGGTTAAAGCGGAGAACTCGACCGGGCGCCCCACGGTGGACTCTGGGGGTCTCTGGTGCCGCTGTGCAGCTCTTATGAAACGGCCGTCGATTAATGGATTAGAAAGTCTCCTTCCATCAGCGGCCGGTGAGCTCGATGATGATTACTACCGCCGCCACCGCACAGGAAGTAGATCAGCACAGGATATCGACCACCGCGACCTCCAGTGGCCCCACGGTCCTCGTGTGTGTGTGTGTGAGAGAGACAGAGGGTAGTGGGAGTCAAGTCAAAGTGTTTTATTGTCCATTTTTTTTATTTTAATATGAAAGAATAACCAGAACCTATTGTTAATTTTCTGTGTCTTTGTGTCTGTCTCTGTGTCTTTGTGTCTGTCTCTGTGTCTGTCTGCCTGCCTGTCTGTGTGTCTGTCTCTCTGTCTGTGTGTCTGTCTGTCTCTCAGGTTGTGGGTGATGACGGTGAACGCGTTGCAGCCGCCCGCCAAGTTGCTACCGCGGCAGACGTACACGCAGAACGACCTGATGGTGGACCCCCTGGTGGTGCTGCGCTGCGACCACCGCGTCTACAGGTACCGCAGAACACACACACACACACACACACACACACACACACACACACACACACACACACACACACACACACACACACACACACACACACTCACACACACACACAACACACACACACACACCACCTCACCGTCTCACCCACCTCCTCGCCCCCCGGGGGTCCGGGTTATTCTGGGATAAGATGAACGACTCGACGGCGCCCCCTCCCTGGGTGCAGGAGCCCTCGACGATTATTTATCCACTTATTTTATTTTGGTACACGAGCCACGCGTCGCGTCCTCGTCCTCCCTGAACATTCATCATATTCATATTCTGTTTTTGTTTTAATTGTTGTTGTCGTTGTTGTTGTGATGCTTTGGCCTTCGTTTAGGAAACAACACAGTATATTTAGGGGGGAGGGAGGAGAGAGAGAGGGAGGGAGAGATGAGGGGAGAGATGGAGGGGAGAGGGAGAGAGAGAGGGAGGCGGAGGGGGAGATGAGGGAGAGAGATGAGCTAGGGAGAGAGATGGGGGGGAAAGGGAGAGAGAGATGGGGGGGAAAGGGAGAGAGAGATGGGGGGGGAGAGGGGGGAGAGAGAGGGAAAGAGAGAGAGAGATGAGGGAGAGAGGGGGATAGAGAGGGAGGGAGGGAGAGAGGGATATTTATTCTACTTTTAGATCTGATATTGAGACTGATCTGATCATTTGACCTGATTCCTATGATGCGTGTGGTACCTCGACCCGAGTGAAGCATTGTGGGTAATCACCGATCTCCTGGTCCCCCTCGCCCACCAGATGCCCCCCGCTGATCGACATCATCCTGCACATGCTCAGTGGCTACCTGCTGGCCTCCAAGGCCTTCCTGCACGGCCACCTGAAGGAGACGGCCGACTTCGAGCGGCAGAACCAGACGGTGTCCAGCCTGGGTCTGGCCGGCCAGCCCGACACGCCCGAGGTGACCCGCGAGGAGCTGAAGAACGCCCTGCTGGCCGCGCAGGTGAGCTGCACCCGCCCCGCCCCGCCACCTGACCGCCCCCCTCGGCCAATGGGGAGGCCGGCCCTTAAGTGTTGATGAGGGCGGCCTCCCCATTGGCTGGCCCTTAAGTGTTGCTGAGGGCGACGTCAGCTTTTTATCGATTTTTAAATAAATAAACTGGCGTCTTTTATTTGACAGACAGTGATTCCTGTAATTATAGTTTGATAATAATATTAATAATAATTAATTGCATTTATTTAGGGCTTCTCAAGAAACTGAGAGCTTTACTTAAACGTGTGTGTGTGTGTGTGTGTGTGTGTGTGTGTGTGTGTGTGTGTGTGTGTGTGTGTGTGTGTGTGTGTGTGTGTGTGTGTGTGTGTGTGTGTGTGTGTGTGTGTGTGTGTGTGTGTGTGTGTGTGTGTCCGCCCCCACCCCCCCCCCCCCAGGACAGCGCGGCGGTGCAGATCCTACTGGAGGTGTGCATGCCCACCCTTGAGGAGCTCCAGGTGCAGCAGGAGTCCCCGGCCCCGCCCCTTCCCCTGGCCGGGCGGGGGCGGGGGCGGGGCCTCCCGGTGGAGGAGGAGGCGGAGCCGGAGGCGGGGCTTCTCAGTGACCTGCGGGAGGTGCAGTGTCTCATCTGCTGCCTGCTGCATCAGATGTTCATCGCCGACCCCAACATCGCCAAGCTGGTCCACTTCCAGGTCACGACCGTAACACACCTTATAGTCGTAGTATCGTGATATGACAGAAATATTGTCTTCTCCTGGTTTTAAAGGCTGCAGGGTATTAAAAAATGGGCTCCACCATGTTGTTATTTCATATTAGACCATTTATTTATTGAATAACGTATACCAAGTTAGGATTATGGTCATATCGGCCAGCCCTAAACCGGTTTATATGTTGTATTTATTTTATTGATTAAGAACTCTCCTCAAAGATAACTGATTTATGAAAACTACTGGCGGTGTGTTTTTGGGATGACTACTTCTAATAAAATAAAATTGGATTGAGTTCAATATTTAACTGTGCGTGTGTGTGTGTGTGCACCTGTGTGTGTGCACCTGTGTGTGTGTGTGTGTGTGTGCGCGTGTGTGTGTGTGTGTGTGTGTGTGCGCGCCTGTGTGTGTGTGTGTGTGTGTGTGTGTGTGTGTGTGTGTGTGTGTGTGTGTAGGGCTACCCCCCGGCCCTCCTCCCCCTCACTGTCGCTGGCATCCCCTCCATCCACATCTGTCTGGACTTCATCCCAGAGCTGCTGGCTCAGCCCCAGCTGGAGAAGCAGGTTAGGAACCCCCAACAGACCACCATCCCCCCCTCCCCCCCCACGGCTCCTCCTCCTCCACTGCTACCACCACCACCTCCTCCTCCCCTACGACTACTACTACCACCTTCTCCTCCTCCTCTACTACTACTACTACTACTACTACTACTACTACTACTAACACCACCTCCATCACTTCCTCCTCCTCCTCCACTACCACCTCCTCCCCCTCTACTACTACCTCCATCACCTCCACCACCACCATCTCCTCCACCACTACTACTACTACTACTACTACTACTACTACTACCATCACCTCCACCACCACCTCCTCCTCCTCCTCCACGACTACTACCACCACCTCCATCACCACCACCACCTCCTCCTCTACTACTACCTCCTCCTCCTCCACTACTACTACCATCACCTCCTTCTCTTCCTCCTCCTCCACGACTACTACCACCACCACCACCACCAATAGTTGTGGGAAATCATACACAATTTCGATTTAATATCTCAATATGCTTCTGAATTCAGAATAGCATTCTAAACGGTATAACTGAGGGTTTTGATGTTGTCATCTATGGACATTTAAAGTACGGTACCGGACTAAAACTGGTTTTCCTTTCTCACCTCACATTTGATCATTTTAATTTGTATTTCATTTATCCTGTAAAATTGGGAATCGCAATAAGTCTGCGGCATCATTTCATGACGACGCAATAAAAACCGTTGACAGATGATAAACTATAATACTGAGTTATCGCTCTGAGTTGGCCAGGACCGTGTTCATATATACAGTATATATATATATATATACTGTATATATATATAGCGCCACTTATCTGCGTCTTTAACGTTTGTATAGACGAGTAGCAACTTTAAAGGTCCCTTATGATAAGTTGAGATAAGATAGAACTTTATTAATCCTGAAGGAAATTCTTGTGCCAGGTTGCATAGCAATACAGTACAATAAAACAATAGAGAAATACACAGAATAATACAAATAAACTAACAGATTTACAAATGTACAGTCAAAATATACAAATATAACAATATATAGGCAAGATAAGATATTCAGACGGTGAAAACAATTAGTCATAATTGAAGTGTAATACTGTGATAATAATAATGGTTAGGGGACGTATTGCACCTGATAGAAAGAATATTAAGAATATTGCACATAATGTTGAAAGGTAATGTAGGAGAGGTATTGGACATTAAGAATATTGCACATGATGATGAGAGGAGATGAGAGGTAGTATTACAGGTAATATTTAGAGATAACATGATATTAATAATAATAATAATATAGTACATGATGATGAGAGGAGATGAGAGGTAGTATTACAGGTAATATTTAGAGATAACATGATATTAATAATAATAATAATATAGTACATGATGATGAGAGGAGATGAGAGGTAGTATTACAGGTAATATTTATAGATAACATGATATTAATAATAATAATAATATAGTACATGATGATGAGAGGAGATGAGAGGTAGTATTACAGGTAATATTTAGAGATAACATGATATTAATAATAATAATAATATAGTACATGATGATGAGAGGAGATGAGAGGTAGTATTACAGGTAATATTTAGAGATAACATGATATTAATAATAATAATAATATAGTACATGATGATGAGAGGAGATGAGAGGTAGTATTACAGGTAATATTTAGAGATAACATGATATTAATAATAATAATAATATAGTACATGATGATGAGAGGAGATGAGAGGTAGTATTACAGGTAATATTTAGAGATAACATGATATTAATAATAATAATAATATAGTACATGATGATGAGAGGAGATGAGAGGTAGTATTACAGATAATATTTAGAGATAACATGATATTAATAATAATAATAATAATATAGTACATGATGATGAGAGGAGATGAGAGGTAGTATTACAGATAATATTTAGATAACTCTCTCT
>PIJE02001964.1:60335-75335 GCA_002895965.2 Coryphaenoides rupestris | reverse complement strand
CGGAGCTAACGAGGGCGGGTCTAAACCCGGTAAACTGGCTAATCGGGAATTCCGTTAAACCGCTACGGTTCACGGTAAACGCACCACTTGTGCCCGATGCATAGACCTTGTGACCTCATCGAATTGAATGCAGTTCAAGAACGTTTCTATATAACAGTACCACCGAGTCTCCAAGTAACCGGGCTACAATACTCCTCGATGAAACACAAGCAGACGTTTCCGTTTCACGCCCCGGCCCCCCCCCCCCGCCCGCCCCGCCCGGCCAAAAAGAACCAAAACTTAAACACTTGACGAGCGGAAAACGACCTTCGTCTCCACGTGGGGTTTTTCCCGCACCGCACCACGTAACCAGGAAAGAAGCGTGTGTGTGTGTGTGTGTGTGTGTGTGTGTTTGTGTGGTGTGTCGTGATGTGGTGTGTGTGTGTGTGTGTGTGGTGTGGTTGTGTGAGGGAGGGGGCGATCATAGTAACCCATTGTACTGGTGTCCATCAGGTCCGGTCATGTTTCGCATTGTATTTTTCATTCGCCCCTCAAACATTGTGTGATGTGGAAGGGGGGGGGGTTGGAGTGGAGGGGGATGGAATTTTAGTCTTTTATCATTTTTGGATTTTTAGAGGTTAAGAGAGAGGAGAGGAACCTGGAAGAGAGAGAGGAGAGAGAGAGAGGAGAGAGAATGAGAAAGACGAGAGAACAGGGACCAGAGATCAGAGAGGAAGAAGAGATAGAGAATGAAGGAAGGGAAGAGAGAGACAGACGAGGAGAAAAGAAGAATAATGAAGTAGAGGAAACAGATGCAGAGAGAGAGAGAGAGAGAGAGAGAGAGAGAGAGGACGGATGAGAGAAGAGAGAGATGAGAAGGATGAGAGAAACAAAGAGACAGAGAGAGAGTGAGAAAGCAGAGAAGATAGAATGAGACAGACCAGAGACACGAGAGAGAGAGGATGAGATGAGAGAGAGAGAGAGAGAGAGAGAGAGAGAGAGAGAGAGAGGTGGGGGGGGTACTTAGAAGTCTTTTTCATTTTTGGTATTGTATTTGGCTGAGCAGCGGCGAGAGGAAGAGGAGAAGAAGAAGAAGGAGGGAGTTTCTGTGTTTTTCCACCATTAGTATTATTATTTTTGTTACTACGACGACGACGACGATGCCGGTGGCGGTGGCGGTGGTGAGGATGAGGAGGAGAAGGGGGGGGGGTTAGGTGCATCGCATCTTGGCCAGCAGGTAGGCCACGCTGAGGAAGAGCCACACCAGCAGCAGGTTGGGGCTGAGGGCCAGCAGGGGCAGCGAGTACAGCAGGCTGGGGTCCAGACGCAGCAGGTCCCGCTGGGGCAGCAGACCGCTCAGGTTCTTCTGGGTCACGCCCTCCCGGGTGCCCACGCTGTGTCGCGCGTGTGTGTGTGTGTGTGTGTGTGTGTGTGTGTGTGTGTGTGTGTGTGTGTGTGTGTGTTGTGTGTGTGTGTGTGTGTGTGGGTGTGGTAGGAGGACCAGAGGACCACCCACCCACACGAGAGCGGAGTTGTAGGTGTAAGGGTGGGGTGTTGGGTCGGGGTTAGGGTGGGTCGGAGTATAGAGGAGGGAGAGAAGAGAAGAGATAGAGAGAGAGATAGAGAGAGAGACAGAGAGAGAGACAGAGAGAGAGACAGGAGAGAGAGAGACAGAGACAGAGAGACACAGAGAGAGAGACAGAGAGAGACACAGAGACAGAGAGAGAGACAGAGAGAGAGAACAGAGAGACAGAGAGAGAGACAGAGAGAGAGACAGAGAGAGCGACACAGAGACAGAGAGACACAGAGAGAGAGAGAGAGACACAAGAGAGAATAAAAGAGAGAGAGAGAGACAGAGAGAGACAGAGAGAGAATAAGAGAGAGAGAGACAGAACAGACAGAGCGAGAGAGAGAGAGTAAAGAGAGACATGAGACAGAGAAAGAGAGTGAGAAAGAGAGAGATACAGAGACAGAGAGAGAGACCACACACACACACACACACGCAACAACACAACACACGACACACACACACACACACACAGAGAGGCAGAGAGAGAACGGGAGAGAAAGAGAAACAAAGAGAGAGAGACACAGAGAAAGATACAGAGACAGAGCAGAGAGAGAGAGAGAGAAGAGAGAGAGAGACAGAGACAGACAGAGTCGGCGAGAGAGACGGAGAGAGTGCGATGGTGAGCGACGGAGCAGAAGAGATGGCCGACGTGGTTCATGTGCGGTGAGGATGAAATGGCGAAAAAAAAAAAAAAAAAAAAAAGGCGGGAAAATAAAAAGAGGAAGTGATGCAGGTTTGTCGTTCCGACGTTTGGAACAAAACACACACACACACACAGCGATATTCCAAAAGCACGTGAGTCGCAACAGAAAATTGGAGTGTATGCATCAAATGCCAACAACAACGAAAAAATAGAGAGAGAATCAGAGAATTCATCAACCAGGAAGAGACACACCACAGGTCAAGGGTCAGGTCGACAGAGAGAACATAAGGGGAGGAGGAGGAGAAGAGAGGAGGAGGAGGAGGAGGGAGAGAAAGAGAGAGAAAAGTTAAAAGGTATGTTCTATAGGTTGAGAGAAGATTTGTAATAGTCTAGTCATGCACGGTTAGGTGGTGAGGAATGAGTAAACGAACCAGAGACTCTCAACGACAATCCACTCCAACACGTCAAAGCTCTTACTCTTAAAGTGGTCACCTCGAAGATTTCCGCTTCGTGCTCTTTGGCGCCGCCTACTGGCGAACGCCATAACTGCACCAAAACGGTGTCGCGTACAGTAGGTGACGTCGGTCCGCTGTCGGTCGTTTAACGGCGGACACTCCGTTTACTCGAGCAGAGACCGATTAAAAGCGCGTACGTCGCTTCCGCTTGGGCTCTCTGGCGGACATTCGTGGGACCAATCACTGCTGGGTGATGGAGAATGCGTCACTGACTGTGCGCAGGAAAGGCGACTCGCCGCCCAGTCCGTAATATAAAAAAAAAAACCTGCTAAATCAAGGGCTTTCATCGGTGGACCATAGGCTCAGTCGCCATTGTGTTAACTCGTTCGCCGATTGACTTTACAGACATTTATTTGCAGGAAAATCTTCGAGATCACCACTTTACGACCGTATGCAACGGGTGAAAAGGACTCAAAATGGCCAAACTTGCAAACGATCGACTCCTCCCCTGACTCAAGTCTGGGGGGGGAGGGTGGGTGGTAAGGAGATAGGAGGTAGGTAGGTAGGTGCTTCTTTAGTGACGAGCGACCAGGATGCAGTCACTAGCGGTTACCCAGCCGCTCGGCCGTGCCTCAGCTTCCCAACATGCGCTTTTTTTTTTTTTGTTGCGACGCACACCCGAGCAGGAAGGAAGAGACAAACAAACAAGGGAAGGCCGTCCGTCGCCATGCACAAAACTCAGAGGACAATAATATAAGGAGAAGAAAGGGCGGGGAAGGAGACGAGAAGGGATGAGGCGGCGGCGGCGGCGGTGGTGGTGGTGGGATGATCCATGCATCCATTCTGTGACATCGGTTCTTAATAACACAGATGCACACATTCAACAGGAAAGGACGTACAGTCACAGGTAACACGTACAACATCGTGGACATCGTTAAAAGTGTCAATAAAATTGAAATAAAGAAATGAATAAATAAATGAGAGACAAAGCGTGATATTCAGTTCGAACGTCTCGAACCGCCGGCCACCAGGGGGCATCGCTGCGTTTGAATGTGCAGTATTCATTAACGTAGACGCGTCTCGTTAAAGCATAATTTACGATGGTGAGAATGAAAGAGAGTTTTAAAAAAAAAAAGTGTTCCGCCGTGTTTGAATGTCCCCCTCTTTAAAATACTGAGAAATATACAACTGACACCTGGAGCCACAGAGGACTTCACCACAAACTTGTAAAACTGCGTAAATGCTAAATGTTCAAATGTCGTTTAATATAAAAAAAATTTGAATCGACATACTGACTGAAGAATTGCAGACAAATATTTTTTGAGAGAGAGGGAGATGAGTGGGGAACAGACGCGAAATCGGCAAAATGCGTAAAAATGGTTTCCGGTAGCAAGGCAGAGCGCGTCTTCAACACCAAACGAAAGCAAACTGGATCGCAAACTGGTCAGCATAGGCTAGCTGTGTGGCCGTACCCAACGTAAAAAAAGACAAAATAACATAGCAGAGACATTAGCGGCAGCAGCTAATGCTACAAATGTCATAGGGCAATGGCAGACAGACAGACAGACAGCACGGTTAAGCTAGCCTGAGACAGTAAGTAAATGCAAGTGGCAGATTACATAACACTTAGCGGCTAGACACGTAGCATGGTACGTCGACAAGAAGAGCGGCGGACATGAGATCATGGTTCTTATCGAATTCTACAATAAAATCTGAAAATATTCTCCCAAAAAACTGCCTTCATTATTAAATTCAGAAACAACCCGGCTTAAAGGGGACATGTTATGCCACCAGGTGTGAGTGTGATTAGCCATCGCAAGCCGTTTCACAATTGCCATGTGACTACCGTCTACTGACATCCACAGTGGGAATGTCCACCGAGATGTATGATTACTAGATCAGTCTACCAGCCTACCCAGTGGACTGTACCGACAGTAAACTGATCTAGTCAGCATGCATCTAGGTGGAAGTTCCCCACTTGTGATGTCAGTAGACGGTAGTCACATGGCAATTGTGAAAACGTTTCGCAATGGTTTAATCAAACTCACACCCGGTGGCGTAATGTGTCCCTTTAGCTTTTAGCTGTAACACCTGTAGAAACTCCAGCGTTTGAGACTAGTTGGTCGTTTTTTGCGTCTACAGGTGTGACGTCCGTCTGTTGATGGTGTGGTCTTCGACCCGGGACACACACACTCACACACACACACACTCACACACAGGTGTACCATGAGGACCCACCTGCGCATGCAGTCCAGGGCCTGCGTGAACACCTGCGGGGCCATGCCGTGCTCGTGCTGCAGGATCAGACACTGCTCCAGCGTCACCGACATGGCCGTGCGGTCCTTGGCGCTCTTGCAGCTGGTGAAGCGAACGCCGTTCAGCCGCCGGCAGATCTGGAGGAGGGGAGAGATCAAATGAACCCTTGATTGAACGTAGTACACAATATATTGAATCGAATACACAAATTGAATTGAAATGAATCCAAATCAAACTGAATCTAATTTAACCCTAATGTAATTTCATCTAATCGGATCTTAATGTAATTGAATATGATGGAATTAAATTGAATTGAATACACTAATTGAATCTAAATGGATTTCAAATCTAATTGAATCCTCACATCATTGAATCGAAATAAAATCTGATTGAATCCAACCATCAGATCTGAGGGGGTTAGTGTTAATCGCAGAAGCAAATAATCGCAAATAATCGCAAAGATCCACCTCCCCCGGACCTACCTTGTCAGCCAGGATGGCGAGGGTGCGCTCGAGCCCGCTGGCCGAGCGTTCCTTGGCGGCGCGGGACAGCCGCTCGGCGTAGTAGCCCACCTGCGTGCGCAGCGTGTTCACGTGGCCGATGATCTCCTTGGCGCGCGCCACGTCCTGCGGTACGTACGCCACCGACTGGGAGCTGGACAGCGCGTTGCTGGGTGACACGGTGTTAAATGGGTTGGTGACACAATATTACTTTTTTCATTTTTTTAACTTTCTTCATTTAAATTCTCTGATCATTGGGCGAGACCCTCGTTTAAAAGAACGGTGAGATTTCATCAGATGCACGTATATAAATAACCACCATTTTACGTTTACTGGCACTGTGTGCGTGTGTGTGTGTGTGTGTGTATTATTTAGGGTCGAACGACGCACTTTTCCAAGCACTCGTACGGAAGAGGGATTAGTACAGGACAGACAATTAATCCGATATTAAGTGGTCATCGTTTTAAATTTGACTCTTTTCTTTATACTGCAGGCTCAGAACAGATTGTGTTACACTCTGGCATTGTGTGTGTTCAATCTAAAATATCTGCCGTCCCTCGCTCAACGCCAAATAGCCCGTTAGCATTCACAGCTAAAGCACCTCGCCAAAAAGTCACTTGCTTGAAAGCCTCACCGGGGAGAATCGTTGTGATCACACAATAAGGTCACCCGCAGAGAAGGAAAAGGCCAAATATGTGTCATGACATTAGATATGTGTTAGAAATCAGTGTGTGTGTGTGTGTGTGTGTGTGTGTGTGTGTGTGTGTGTGTGTGTGTGTGTGTGTGTGTGTGTGTGTGTGTGTGTGTGTGTGTGTGTGTGTGTGCGTGGTGGTGGTGGTGATACAATAAATATCGGCATGCACATGCCTGTCCTTATTCCCAAACGAGAGAGACATACGCAGAAACACAATGAGACAGACCTGCTTCACAGCTTCAACAGAATATTTACCAAGTTGCACTTTAACAACGATCCCCCCGTTAACTCGTTAACAATCCGATGAGTATTAGTGAGTGAAGTCGATCGGGGCGATCGGAAAATCGGCAAACTACGTGCTCAGCCTTTGTTCCCCCTGTGAATATTACCAAGTGAAATCCTAAAATCATGCCGCTTTGTGAAATGGTGTCGGTGTTAATACGTATAAATATAAATAATGCACATTAAAAAAATGACATTATCTTCCGTCTACCCACAATGCACCAGGCCACGTGGAAAGCCGACACGTTTCGGACAAACAGTGAGTGAGGGAGGGGCGAGAACACGCAAGGTTACCGCCAGGGTTAAAAAACAAACAAACAAACAAACAAACAACTTCTTTTTTTTAAACCGCAGCAAATCCAACAACTCACCATTCCTCCTCATACACGCTGATCCCAAACAAAAAGGAAAATCGAGAAATTAAGAACAAAATGTGAGGAGATTGACAGAGCAGAGACAATGCAATAGATTATAGAGAAGAAGAAGAAGAAAAAGAATTTCCGAAATCATAATCTGGACAGAGATTATTGGGTAAAAACATAAAATATGTCAATAAATCAACTGGCAGAGTCGCTCAGCAGCTTCCGCGAGAGACTATTAGCGTTGCAATCATGAATGTACCACAGCGATATATTGCTGTCTGCCAAATGCCCTAAATGTAAAATATAATGTCAATGTAAATTAAAAAGGAGGAAGATCCACACAGAAGACCCCCATGTATGACCCATGACGTGTTAAACCTAATGATTTGTCATTTACTTATTGTTCTTTAGACACTTATGTCATGGGAGGTTCGGGGGATCTTGCTCAAGACTGGGGATCGAGCCCCAGAACCCCTTTCGGCATCAGACGCTGCGCCGGACGCCGACGGAACTCACTGTTTCTTGGTCTCCTCAAACTTGTGGATGAGCTTGCGGAGGCCGCTGCTCTTGAAGCCCTGGCAGTGGGCGGCGGGGGCGCCCATGGTCACCACGTCGTACGTGTGGTCTGCGTACCACGACGGCGGCGGTGGCGGCGGCGGCGGCGGAAGGTGGAGGAAGGTGGTGGAGGTCCAGTCGGAGCAGAGGGCAATTAAATGGAAGATGATACGAGGGCGGGGGAAAGTTAGCAGGGCTGAACAGAATGAATCGTAATGTTATTGCAGTCGCGATATGGCCAGGTGCAATATCTAAATTGCCGGAGAGGCAATTTTTGGATGTGGGTAAAACGTATAAATGTAAATGTATAACTCTGAACACTAAGCACGCATAAAGGAATTACTGTACTGCTGCAGAAAACTGTGACGCAGAAAATGATCATTCCCAGTAATAGTGAAACATATCGCGATCGCAATATCTGTCCAAATAAACGGCAAATGATTATTTGTTTACCATTTTTTAGCCCGAAAAGTTATAGTGTAAAATATAGTGTGTGCATGTAGAAAGTTAATAATTTATAAATGTGTGTGTGTGTGTGTGTGTGTGTGTGTGTGTGTGTGTGTGTGTGTGTGTGTGTGTGTGTGTGTGTGTGTGTGTGTGTGTGCTTGTGTGTTTGTGTGTGTGTGTGTGTGTGTGTGTGTGTGTGTGCGTGCTCCCCACCAAAGCCCAGCTGGTCCTGGACCCTCATGCGCTGGACGTGCAGGTTGGTGGACATGAACTCCAACTTCCTGTCTGCCTTCAGATTACTGGCCTTGAAGGACGGACCTGGAAGGAGAGAGGAGATAGAGGGAGGGAGGGAGGGAGGGAGAGAGAGAGGAGATAGAGGGAGTGAGGGAGGGAGGAGAGGGAGTGAGGGGAGCTTGCGGAGAAGACGTACGTACAAGACACAAAAGTAGTAGTTTTATGGGACGAATCCCGTGCATTTGCCCCAGTAATATCCACGCACACCGCGAGTTTCAGCCTCGATTACTTCTTCAAAAAACACACAATGAACTAAATTCAACAGCAAGTCGACAGTTCCTCTCCTGATGATTCGTACTGAACTGAACGACAACAACAGACCCCTGGCTGCACTTATGTAACAGGGCACGGGATAGCAGACCAAACAAGTCCGCTACGCATGCCCTGGCGAGAGAGAGAGAGAGAGAGAGAGAGAGAGAGAGAGAGAGAGAGAGAGAGAGAGAGAGAGTGCTGACCTCTGTATGTTCCACGGAGGTCGGACAGCGTCTCCTGGTAGGCGAGTATAATGGTCTGGTACTGCGCCACGATCTGCGCCCGCCAGGTTCTCCAGCAGGGGCACTCCCCAAAATCGTCCAGCTCGCACACCCTGGGTGGGGTGGTGGTGGGGGAAAAGAGAAGAGAGAAGAGAGAGAGAGAGAAGAGAGAGAGAGAAGAGAGAGAGAGAGAGAGAGAGAGAGAGAGAGAGGGAGGAAAGGAGGGAGCGAGAAGATAGAGGGAGGGGGAAGCAAAGACAGAAAAACCTGAACCTTCGAGTCGAAATGCCATTAACAGTTGTTGATCAGCACCTTTTCAAACAGCAACTCAGTCTAATGTTCTCGCCGGGCGAACGTCGATGCCGAGCTACATGCTAACGAGCGGCTAATGCTAACGTGAGCTAAATGCAAAAGTGAGGTATCAACAAAGAGAGGGGAGGAGGACAGGTGGGGAGAAAAAGAGAGGGAGAAGGGGTGGGTGGTATCCAAGTGTCTAAAAATGACAATTATTATGAAAAAGTGTGTTTGTGTGTGTGTGTGTGTGGGTGTGTGTGTGTGTGTTGTGTGTGTGTGGTGGTGTGTGTGCGTAACCTGGACGAGCATCTCTCGCAGCAGCAGCTTGACAAAACTGTCTGGGGACGTTGAGTGACAGGACGCTCTCCGCCATTTGCTCGAGCACCCGCAGGTGGTTCCCGTCGGTGGTAGGGAGACGATACATACGAGACATGGTTCCTCCAAACACTGGAGAGAGAGACACACACACACACACACACACACACACACACACACACACACACACACACACACACACACACACACACACACACACACACACACACACACACACACACACACACACACACACACACACACACAACGGACTTTACTTTCAGTTTGGTTTAGGTTTAAAACTACCCAACGACCCAAACTATTTCAGTCAGCCTCGAGGTATATGCACCATTTGAGGTTTTATATTTTGCTCAATTCAAAGTTTGGCTAATCCCAAGTTCAGTGAGCTCGGCTAAGTCTATTTGAAGTTTAATTTAATTTAGGTGAGCCACTCCAGTTCATGAAAATGATGGAAACCGATTGGAGTCGCGGGTGAGGGCGATGGATATCTAAATTACACAATTACTATGAAGAGGAGGGGGATAGAATAATGATCGCGAGAAGAAAGAAGGCAGGGGTGATTGTGACGATGATTAATTTGAGTCGCGCGCGCTGATCTCTATTTGGATTCAGGCAATCGGAAAATTGCAGTTCACACACGCGTACGCACGCACACACACACACAGACACACAGACACACACACCCTACCCGAGCGCAGCAGAGTGTCTTTGGTGAGGGATGAGTATTTGGTCCGCACGCCCATGGACTCTGTGAGACTCTCGTCCACGGACAACACCGTCTTCAGACGACGAGACAGCGAGGACAGACAGACAGACAGACAGAGACAGACAGACAGACACACACCACAAATGACATCTCAAATCAAATCACTGATGTGGTACCTCCACCTCCATCACCAACTCCACCACTCCAATCACCACCACCAATCACCACCTCCTACCATCACCACCTCCACCACCACCACCCAGTAGTTAGCCTAGCCTATACCGTACCCGTCCCGTTGAGTGTGGTAGGGCAGCCCTGACCAGTGAGCGTTGGTCTCTCCTCTCTCCAATCGCCAGGCGGCGACTCGTGATGGGTTCCCCAACACTCGTTCTCCGCATGACCTGCGTCCGACACAACACAACACACACACACACCACACACACACACACACAGCCACACACACACACACACACACACACACACACACACACACACACACACACACACCCCACACACACACACACACACATCAACACACACAACACACATAATGGTAATTGTCGGTATCCGATTTAAAGGTAGGAGTTTTCCATGGCAGCATACATGTGTGTGGTGTTGCACACACACCGTGTGTATGCGTGGTTTGTTACGCACACGTGTACATGTGTGTGTGTGTGTGTGCATGGTGTACATGTGTATATGTGTTGTACATGTCTGTGTGTGTGTATGTGTGTGTGTGTGTAGCATGTGTGTAGGTCGTACGTGCCATGCATGTGTGTGTGTGGTGTGGGTTCGTGCGATAGCTGTCACCTCAAACACAAAGGTGCAGCTTGTGGTTCTTGTCCTGTAAAAAAGTTTTCACTGGGGAACAGGGCAGAGCTAACATGTACAATCTGTAGGCAGACAAACAGACAGACCCGGATATATAAAGATGATATAAAGGGCAGATATATAAAGAATGATACTAAAAGCAGAATTATATAAAAGATGGATATAAAGCCAGATATATAAAGATGAATATAAATGTTATGTATTATTATATATATATTGTATTATTATTAAGCAGTATATAAAGATGATAAAAGCAGATATAAATAAAGATGATATAAAGCAGATATATAAAGATGATATAAAGCAGATATATAAAGATGATATAAAGCAGATATATAAAGATGATATAAAGCAGATATATAAAGATGATATAAAGCAGATATATAAAGATGATATAAAGCAGATATATAAAGATGAAAAGGAGATGGAGGATCACAGAAGCAGGCGGGGAAGGCAGAGATAATGATCTGAGCACGACGCGAGCTCTGTGATGTTGCTGCTGCTGTAACCATGACCACGGTAATGAGACGAGAAATCACCGCGTGACCTTACAGACTGCACGGTTATCCCATCCACATCACAATGCACTTTTCCCTTTCAATAAACAGGCTTGTCAAAATGTGCAGATTCAACATCCACTTTGAAGAAGAAATCAAATGAGAATGGCAAGCTTGCTAACTAACTGACCAACTAACTCACTAACTGGGCAGCTAACTAACTTACTTGCGAGCTAGCTAGTCAGCGAACAATCCGGCTACCTAGCTAGTCAGCGAACACGCTAACCAGCTATCTAATGTAGCCAACTGGCTGACCGACTAGTGAGCCAACTAGCCAAACGAGATACCAGCTAGCCAACTCGTTCACCATGTTGACCTGGGCCCAAAGAGACTGGGCTGCAGGACCTCACACTGCTCCAGCGTCAGCGACATGGCCGTCCGGTCCTTGGCGCTCTTGCAGCTGGTGAAGCGCACGCCGTTCAGACGCCGGCACGCCTGGAGGAGGGGGGGGGGGGTGGTGGTGGGAGGGGC
This sequence comes from Coryphaenoides rupestris, assembly GCA_002895965.2. Classification (NCBI taxonomy): domain Eukaryota; kingdom Metazoa; phylum Chordata; class Actinopteri; order Gadiformes; family Macrouridae; genus Coryphaenoides; species Coryphaenoides rupestris. The sequence continues at coordinate 63,630 of PIJE02001964.1, read as the reverse complement.
ATAGGGTGTCATGTGATGACGATCGGGTCGCAGCAGGTGGACACGCCCCATTTCAGGTTCAAGGGTCCATTTGAGCGGGTACCTCGGCTGCCTGCCACAGGATGTCCACGTTCTTGTTCTTCCTGGCGTGGACGTTCTGCCCCAGGAACCGCAGCAGCTCTGGAAGACAGGTCTGGGACCGGGACCGCGGGAGGCCTGGGGGGGGGGGGGGGGGGGGGCAGGTGAGTCAGATGAGACAGATGAGACAGGAGGTGAAGGTGGATGACAGAAGGAGGAAGTTATTGATTAAATGAGAACCAGAACCAGAACCGAACGGATCTAGAATATGAAATGTGTAAAACAGTATAGAAATGTGGACAATTTCCAACATTTGTAAAAAGTGTACAATCTGTAGAATTTGTACAATTTGTTGAAAGGAAATTAAAACTAAAAGAATGTATATTCATCAATGACTACGAACAACACTTTACTTTTTCAACCAAACTAAGGTGAAAAACATGTTTTTCGTTTGAAAAGTTTTTTAGTTAATTAAGACAAATCTAAATCCAACTACTATTGGTCGACGCCACAATTCTAGAAAAATTTGTCGGAAACAGCCCAGAGAACAGTGTTTGTACTCACAGTCTTCAGGCAGGACCTCCTTGAACTGCTCGTAGTAGGAGTTCAGCCTGGCTAGGCTCTCCAGGTTAATCACCTCCTGCAGGGAAGTGTCTCCAAACCTGAGACACACACACACACACACGCATGCATAGATAGACTCAGAAGTCTATCAAACTCAACACAACTCAATTCAAGTCAGTGAAACCTAAAAGCAAAATCAAGTAAAATAAAATAAAAAAAGACAAACTTGAGTAAATCGAAATCAAGTAAATCAGAAATCAGGTCAATCAGATATCAAGTAAATCGAAAATCATGTTTATAGAAATCAGGTTAACCAATACACCATCAACATCATGGTCAATAAGCCAAAAGCACTCACTTCATGGTCAAGTGAATCAAACTCAAGTAAATCGAAATCAGGTCAGTCAAAAATCAAGTAAATCAAAATCAAACTAATCAAAAATCATGTTTATAGAAATCAGGTTAACCAATACACAATCAACGTCATGGTCATTAATAAGCCCAAGTTCAATTTACTACCAAATCACTGTTTCTTGGTCTCCTCAAACTTGTGGATGAGCTTGCGGAGGCCGCTGCTCTTGAAGCCCTGGCAGTGGGCGGCGGGGGCGCCCATGGTCACCACGTCGTACGTGTGGTCTGCGCAGCACGACGGCGACGGCGGCGGCGGCGGCGGAAGGTGGAGGAAGGTGGTGGAGGTCCAGTCGGAGCAGAGGGCAATTAAATGGAAGATGATACGAGGGCGGGGGAAAGTTAGCAGGGCTGAACTGAATGAATCGTAATGTTATTGCAGTCGCGATATGGCCAGGTGCAATATCTAAATTGCCGGAGATGCAATTTTTGGATGTGGGTAAAAAAATAAATAAAAATAAAATAAAATCATTCCCAGTAATAGTGAAACATATCGCGATCGCAATATCTGTCCAAATAAACGGCAAATGATTATTTGTTTTACCATTTTTTAGCCCGAAAAGTTATAGTGTAAAATATAGTGTGTGCATGTAGAAAGTTAATAATTTATAAATGTGTGTGTGTGTGTGTGTGTGTGTGTGTGTGCGAACGATGGGTGCAGGGTGAATGTGAGGCAATGTAAAGCACTTTGGATGAAAGCCTAAAGCTTCCAATCCATTTACCGATCTAAATGTGTGTGTGTGTGTGTGTGTGTGTGTGTGTGCTTGTGTGTGTGTGTGCTTGTTTGTGTGTGTGTGTGTGTGTGTGTGCTCCCCACCGAAGCCCAGCTGGTCCTGGACCCTCATGCGCTGGACGTGCAGGTTGGTGGACATGAACTCCAACTTCCTGTCTGCCTTCAGATTACTGGCCTTGAAGGACGGACCTGGAAGGAGAGAGGAGATAGAGGGAGGGAGGGAGGGAGGGAGAGAGGAGATAGAGGGAGTGAGGGAGGGAGGGAGAGAGGGAGTGAGGGGAGCTTGCGGAGAAGACGTACGTACAAGACACAAAAGTAGTAGTTTTATGGGACGAATCCCGCGCATTTGCCCCAGTAATATCCACGCACACCGCGAGTTTCAGCCTCGATTACTTCTTCAAAAAACACACAATGAACTAAATTCAACAGCAAGTCGACAGTTCCTCTCCTGATGATTCGTACTGAACTGAACGACAACAACAGACCCCTGGCTGCACTTATGTAACAGGGCACGGGATAGCAGACCAAACAAGTCCGCTACGCATGCCCTGGCGAGAGAGAGAGAGAGAGAGAGAGAGAGAGAGAGAGAGAGAGAGAGAGAAAGAGAGAGAGTGCTGACCTCTGTAGTCGCGGAGGTCGGACAGAGTCTCCTGGTAGGCGAGTATAATGGTCTGGTACTGCGCCACGATCTGCCGCCGCAGGTTCTCCCAGCAGGGGGACAACTCCCCCAAATCGTCCAGCTCGCACACCCTGGGGTGGGGGTGGTGGTGGTGGTGGGGGGGGGGATACAGAGAGAGAGAGAGAGAGAGAGAGAGAGAGAGAGAGAGAGAGAGAGAGAGAGAGAGAGAGCAGGAAGGAGGGAGCGAGAGATAGAGGGAGGGGGAGCAAGACAGAAAACCTGAACCTTCGAGTCGAATGCCATTAACAGTTGTTGATCAGCACCTTTTTAACAGCAACTCAGTGTCTCGCCGGGCAGAACGTCGAGCCTGAGCTACATGCTAACGAGCGGCTAAATGCTAACGTGAGCTAAATGCTAAAGTGAGGTATCAACAAAGAGAGGGGGAGGAGGACGGTGGGGAGAAAAGAGAGGGAGAAGGGGTGGGTGGTATCCAAGTGTCTAAAAATGACAATTATTATGAAAGTGTGTGTGTGTGTGTGTGTGTGTGTGTGTGTGTGTGTGTGTGTGTGCGTACCTGGACGAGCTCTCCTCCAGCAGCAGCTTGACAAACTGTCTGGGGACGTTGAGTGACAGGACGCTCTCCGCCATTTGCTCGAGCACCCGCAGGTGGTTCCCGTCGGTGGTAGGGAGACGATACATACGAGACATGGTTCCTCCAAACACTGGAGAGAGAGACACACACACACACACACACACACACACACACACACACACACACACACACACACACACACACACACACACACACACACACACACACACACACACACACACACACACGACACACACACACAACATACACACACACACACCACGATCACGTGTTCTCGGTTACGTGTAAAATACGACGACGT
>PIJE02001964.1:43366-44766 GCA_002895965.2 Coryphaenoides rupestris | reverse complement strand
GAGTGGGAGTCGGATACACCGGATTCGGAGAGTGACTTTTCCAAACTTCGTGCCTCCCCCTCCCCCCGACCAAACGAATGAAAAGAACCAAACGGAAGCGTCGGAAGCCGGATTCCGACGCAGTTCGGAGGAAGCATAGCGAGGCCTTAACCCAGTTAGATGGCGCGAGTGACAGATTTAGGTGACCTGTGTGTTGGTTCTCTTATCTCACATCCAGGTCACTGTGGCAGCTCGCCGACATGCTATTTGACAGCTGACACACTTTAGTGGAAGTGTGTGTTCTGTTCAACCACCGCAGAAGGCTACATTTTCCCCGCCCCATCGATGGCTAGGCTACTTCTTTGCACCTTAGCACAGCGCAACGGTAAAGGTGCTAGCGAACTGTGCTAGGCATAATGCTATTATGTTGATTTTCCCGACAACCGTTCATCCGATCGACTTGGCGTTTGGCGAAGTGCAGTGTTGTCGCGTTTTTGGATGAGTGGCTTCCGAGAGAGAGAGAGAGAGAGAGAGAGGAGAGAGAGAGAGAGAGAGAGAGGCAAATAATCCTTTTTCTCGTGTTTCAAAACACTTTGATGGTGTGAAACCTTAAATTAAACTGGGTTTCGTTGTAAATGACAGGACGTGAGGCATACAGAGACAGTGACAGAGAGTGAAAAAGAGAGAGAAGGAGAGAGAGAAAGAGAAAGAGAGAAAGAAAAAAAGAGAGAGAGACCATGTGTAAACTGAGCCTGTGTCTTTTGAAGGTCACCGCGAGTGGGCCGCCCGGTTGTGGTGGCGCAGGAGAGACGCGTACAGCACCACAGAAGAAGAGTCTAGCTGTTAGCATCGTCGCTAGCTTTGTCGGTAGCGTTGTTGCTACGGAAGCACGCTGCAGTTCCAGCTAAATTGTTCGCAGAGGTGTATCAAGACGTCTGGAGAAAGTCTCTGAGAGTCGGGGGATTGTTGTTTCTAGATGTGGGACCCGTTTAAAAATGGTAAATGGTAAATGGATCGGATTTATGTCGCGCTTTTATCCAAAGTGCTATACAGTATTGCCTCACATTCACCCATTCATACACCTGTGGTGGCGAGGTGGTCGTCGCGGGCGACGTTGTCGCCGTCGACAAGACGACATCACACGGAATACTAAACGCATCCTCACCAGCCTGCCTGCGGTTTGTCCCCCAAGGGCCATCGTCTGGGTTCAGTGAACAGCGTGGTGCCAAAAGCAACACACACAGCCTACAGACAGGATATGCATGTTTTGTCGATAGGTCTTTCAACTTAATACAATTGCATAAGAACTGTGTGTGTGTGTGAAACTGCGCCTCTATACATCTGGCCGGCCATCCCCAGTTGTCCCTCACCTCCCTCCACTAGCCATAAATCCATTATTATTATTACATAATCAATCTCCA
>PIJE02001964.1:25866-40866 GCA_002895965.2 Coryphaenoides rupestris | reverse complement strand
AGTGTAACAGTCCATGTACCAGTCCACCAATGTACCAGTCCAGTGTACCAGTGTAACAGTCCATGTACCAGTCCACCAGTCTGTGCACCAGTGTACCAGTCCAGTGCACCAGTGTACCAGTCCAGTGTACCAGTGCACCAGTCCAGTGTACCAGTGCACCAGTCCATGTACCAGTCCACCAGTCTGTGCACCAGTGTAACAGTCCAGTGTACCAGTCCAGTGCACCAGTGTACCAGTCCAGTGCACCGGTGTACCAGTGTACCAGTACAGACCACACACACACACACACACACACACACACACACACACACACACACACACACACACACACACACACACACACACACACACACACACACACACACACACACACACACACACACACACACACACACACACACACACACTAGTCACTAGTCAAGTCAAGTCAACATCCACGTACATTGACCACACCGGAAGTTACCTTACCCTACATTCATTCACACCGGAAACTTACCGGTAGTGGGGTGGGGGGTCCCTAGGAAGCAGGGCGGCAGGTGAAGAACTTGGACGTCTCCTCGTCTCCTCGTCTCCTGGTCGCCTTGTCTTCTCGTCTCCTCTCAGCTTCTCACTGCAGCAACGGACTGACTGCTGCTCCTGCGCTAGGCTCCGCCCCCTTTTCCGGCTCGGTTGGCTTTACCGCTAGACCCCGCCCCCTTTTTTCCGGCTCTGCGCTCGGCCCCGCCCCCTTTTTCCGGCTCTGCCGCTGAGACCGCGGTCACGTGACGACGACGAAAAAGAAGAAGAAGAAGCGCGACACGCCGCGGTCACGTGACACTAGCACACGCACGCGGGCGCACGCGTCGTGCACTTTTGATTTTTTGATTTTTTGTTATTTTTTTTTGTTATTTTCGTTTTATTTCATTTTATATTTCATTTTCCCGTTGCTCCTCTTAATTTCTTTTTTGGGGGGTATTAACATAAAATAGTATTTTTATATATAATATTCTTATATATAATATTCTTATATATAATATTCTTATATTTAATATTCTTGATATCATGTGCAATACTTCCTCTTACCATTATTATTATTATGACCCTTTTATTTTTAATTCATTATTATATTTGTAATTTAATTATTGCCAAATTGTTTTTGCTGACTGAATATCTTATCTCATCTATATTTTTTTCTTTTTAAACGTCACGTCACCATAATAAAACGTCCAGAAATAGGGTCACGTGTTGTAGCGAAAGCAGCCAAAAGCGCATGCGCGGCGGCGGAGGAGGCGGCGGCGGCGGAGGCGAGGGCGAGGGTCACGTGTTGTAGTGAAAGCAGCCAACAGCGCATGCGCGGCGGAGGAGGCGAGGGTCACGTGTTGTGGTGAAAGCAGCCAACAGCGCATGCGCGGCGGAGGAGGAGGAGACTGAGGCGGAGGCGAGGGTCACGTGTTTTAGTGGAAGGCGAGAGGTTCACGGGAAAAAACCTCGTCGGCTCACGTCCGTCCGTCGGCGCGAATCGCGGAAGTGACGAAACGAGGCCGAACTGCAGGTAAGAACATCACGTACTCTACGATCACGAACACAATAACACATTATTATTATTATTATTATTATTATGACTCATTATTACTAACAGTTTGTGGATGAGTGAAGAAGAAGCGTGTCAACAACAACAACAATTCACAATCAGCTGATCAGCAAAAAATGATGTCGCCTTTCTAACCTCTAAATATATCAACATATCAGATACACTTTATAACATGAGAGCTGCTGATCGACTTCAGCATGTCGTGCTCATCAATACGTGGACGACTGGGGGGTTTGGGAGGAATATATCTCGTAATATACTGTGTTGATTGCGTCATGATAACATCTCGCTTGTTATTGACTTGTGTACTATACTTGTATATATATTTATTGTATATTTATACATATATATTTATTAATATATGTATATTTATATTTATTATATATATATTATATTTTTATATTTATTATATATTTATTATATTGTTATATTCATTATATTTTTATATTATATATCTATATATATTTATTATATATTTATTATATATTATTTATTAGATATTTATTATATTTTTATATTCTATATATATATTTATTATATTCCTCTATTACTTTCCTCAGTATTACTTTCCTCAGTATTACGTGCAATATTAATATTACTGTCCAACATCATGTACAATATCAATATATTGTATATAATATACAATATATCATGTGCTTTATTATTATTATCATGTTGTCTATAAATATGATCTATAACACTACCTCTCATCTCCTCTCATCATCATATGCAATATTCTTAATGTCATGTCCAATAATATTACACTTCAATTATGCCAAATTGTTTTCGCCGTCGGAATATCTTATGTTGCCTACATATTTGTATATTTTAACTGTAAATGTGTAAATCCGTTAGTTTATTCTTATCATTATGTCACCTGGCACAAGAATTACCTTCGGGATTAATAAAGTTCTATTCTATTCTATATATTTATATTTATTACATATATAATATATATATTATATTATATATATTTTATATAAGCTCTGTGGCTGCTGCTGGTGCAGACCTATCATACAGCCATGGTCCACAGACTTGGTTTTCCATGCTTGCATTTGGAATAAATATATTTGATTTTGTTTTAGTCACATTAGACATTGCTTTTTACTCACCAGGTGGAAAAAAAAGGTGTAAACAAAAGAAAGAGGTGAAATACTAAGAGAAGACGGACCAGGATGTCCAGCACTGTAAGTGACGTTAAAAGTTGTACACATTTGGATTATGCTTGATGTTATATGCATCATATGTTGCAAAAATATGTTGTTGCTTGTTTAGCATTGTTTAGCATATTGTATGTTCTCAGAATGTCACTTCTGCCGCTTTGGATAAAAGGGTCTGCCAAATGCCCTAAATGTATTTTCATTTAAATTGTTATGTATGTATGTCTGCATCCCTGTAATGTATGCTTCTGCCTGACTTGTAAAAGAGGTTTTTTTTAATCGCAACGAGATTTCTTTTCCTGGTTAAATAAATAAAATAATAATCGAAAGGAGTCAGCTGAGGTGGTTCGGGCATCTGATTAGGATGCCCCCCGGGCGCCTCCCTTTGGAGGTTTTCCGGGCACGTCCAACTGGGAGGAGACCCCGGGGCAGACCCAGAACTCGCTGGAGGGATTACATATCTCGTCTGGCCTGGGAACGCCTCGGGATCCCCCAAGGAGGAACTAGAGAGCGTGGCTGGGGAGAAGGAAGCCTGGGGGGCCCTGCTTAGCCAGCTGCCACCGCGACCCGACCCCGGATAAGCGGACGATAATGGATGGATGGATGGATGGATGGTTAAATAAGGGTTGAATCAAATCTACCGTATTCCTCTGCAGGTGTGGTGCCGTCGAGCCCGTATGGTGATATGCCAGACGGCCGGACTACAAGCCATCACCGCCCTCAGGTTGGGCCGAACCAGGACCTTCTCTGGGGCGAGCTCGGATGAACCGTACATAGCCATGTCCCACGCAGAATCAGGTTGGTCAGCCTCTACTGTGACTACCATCTATCTATCTATCTATCCATCTATCAGCATAAAATTCTCGATTCAAGATTTCTTTATAGCCATATGTAACAAGTACAATGGAATGCTTACTCCCCATTCACTCCTGCAGTATTCTTCTAAACACATTCTAAACAACTCAAAACAATTAGTAATAGTACCGAGTAAGTACAGTAAAAGGTTTTCTTCCGAACCGTATTCTTGTAAACATAAATACTAAAACAACTAGGACGATAGTACCTAATAAGTAAAAAATAGGTAAATAGCTTCTCTCGTTGCAAGGTTAATAGAACGAGTTTCATAATTGCCAGGTTGCCTCCATAATAGCTGGGATAAGAACAGAAGTGATATTCTGAGTGCATTACCAACATCTAAGAACATACAATATGCTAAACAATGCTCTTCACATCAAATCAAGAACAAATAATGACTCCACTCATGCCCCCCCCCCCCCCCTCAAGGGCCCAGCACGGTGTGGCCCGACGAGAACATGGGCCCCTTCGGACCGCAGGATCGCCGCTTCCAGTTGCCGGGCAACGTGGGCTTCGATTGTCACCTAGAGGGCATGGGGGACGAGAAGCTGTTCCCCATCCACCGAACGGCGCCCGACCTGCTGAGCGCGCCCAGTAGCTCCGATCGATACGAGTTCGTACTGGCCCAGTTCGTCAGCGAGTTCCAGGTAGGATTAGATGCAAATGTGTCAAGAGAGTCAATCAATAGTTATCAACTCTAATTACTAAAGGATCTGCAGATATATTGATGGCCAATACTGTCAGTAAAGGCATGTATTGTATTCTGAATTAATTCACAAGATAAGACATCCTCAAGTATTCATATTCATGCACACGTTCATTCACAAGTTGTGATCAAGTAAAACCTGTTGTACACGGCTCTTTCTAGCTGTGTTACAATTGTATATGTAAGAAATATACCTTCAGTGTAGCATTGAATGGCTACTCACACACTTGTCATAGACTCGACCAAATCTGTATTTGCTAAATCTATTATATGTTGTCAGTAAGATAACTTTGTTTCAGGGAAACGGCAGCAGAAATGACAGTCAAACAACATAAAGAATGGGGATAGAAAATTGAATATTGACTGTATTTTTGCGGAATGGTAACATAACGTACAATCTTAAAGGTGCTGTATGTAAGAATCATGAATCCGTTCTGGGACTACATGTAGTATTTTACAGCACAAATCTCTTTAAATTGCCAGTTTGTGAGCAGGTTGTGGTTGAAGTTAAAACATGAGAGCTTCCCAGACTCTCTCTGTTGCATAGAACAGCTTTTGGGCTCATTTCTATAATATTTGAGCATGGTCGGATGTCGCAGGAAAAAAGGCACAAAGTGACATGTAAGCGTGGATGATTATAAATATAGATTTCATAGCTTTTTTAAATGTGTGCAAGGTTTAATTATGATTAGAACTAACATTAGTTTCTGATTGTTATTGTCTCAACCCACGGCGATCAGAATGCCATAAGTAACACGGTGATCATGTTTTCGCGTGTGTTTGCCCAGACCAGAGAGGCCAAAGTGTCATTGAGAATGCGCAAGGCGGAGCTGTATTTCGACCACATGACCACAGACTGCAGCGTCAACTCCTGCCCCGAGCTACTGAGGAAAGGTACACCGCTCAGGTTTAGCGTCATAGGATAATTCGGTTTAAAAATAAAAATGCAGAAACGAGGGGGGAGGGATTTCCAGTTGAACTTTTTGACGCTGTGCTGAAAAAAATGTGCATTGAAGACGGCAACTTTACCAGAAAATGTGCACAATTGTGTGTTTAAAGTGCCAGTGAACCCGAAATATGAAAAAATAATAATAAATGTTTTATTCATTTTAAAAGTGTCATGCTATTTTGTCACTGTTACTAAAATAATAGCAATTGTTTCTCTCTCTCTCTCTCTCTCTCTCAGATCTCGACGTGTATTTCCCCGCCGCGCCCACCGGGGGCATCACGGTCGTCACGGTCACACCGCGCAATGAGCGGCTCAGCGAGGCGGAGGAGAGCAGCGATCAGCTTCTTAATCAGGTGATTAATCAGATGATTTAAATTAATTATTTAGTAGAAATAGTCTTTTTTAATTCCATTTTTGTATGACTTTTTTTGTTATGTCACAAATGTCAAATTTGTCTAATTTAGTTTGTTTTTGCGTTTTGGCCGCAGTTTGTGAACGGTGCCAAAGAGATGTGTTTCGCTCTGTGGACAGCGGGGTACTGGGCCGACTTCATAGACCCCATGACCGGAGCCGCTGTAAGTTTAGCCATTATCTTTAGTTACGCTAATAAACGCAACTTTAACAACTTTTGACATTTTATTTTTCCCCATGCTTTTATTGTCGTTTTAATCATCGTTTTTCTTCCAGTTCTTCGGTTCGCCGCTTCCGACGTCGGCAGGCGCCGGGGACGAGAACCTGCGACACCAGGGCTTCCACATCGAGGCGACGGGCTCGTGCACGGTGATCCGCCACGTGCTCAAGGGCACGCCGCTGTTCGTGGGCAGCGTGTTCACCAACGCGCCCGCCTACAGCGCCACCGTGGCGCGGCTAAAAGGACTCACCAACGGACACTAGAACTGACTTGACTTGACTCATGTCTCGGGGGGACAATGGTGTTTCGTGTGTTCTGTGAGGCACCGAATCGTTTAAAAAACGAACATGAAAAGGAAAAAAATATTGGGACCATTTGGGGTTCTCCGGTCATGGACAACAGACCATGTATGTGTATGTTATGTTAATATATATATATATTTTAAAGTTCCCAGAAGTCTGTTTTTATATAGGCCTGAGTTAACGGTAATTGAAACGCAACACCTTCTATGAGGCTTGAGTGTAAACTGTAATGCAACTTGTATCAAGCTGAGGAAGGAAGCATGGATTTTAAGACACAATCCTCTAATGTGACAATTGTAGTGGAGTGGTAGTATTTAATGAGATCGTTTTTGGAGGTGGAGGCACAGCTATTTTTAGTGGTAGTTAATAGGTTATCATCTATTCACAGGTTGTTATCCGATGGGTTGTTCATTATCTATCGGTTCACGGGTGAAAACCGAGGCTATGATCGTTTTTTCAAAGCGGTCATCGCAAGATTAGATTATCCCGCCATTTGTTCCCCTCAACTGACCAATTGGTTTGAGAGGAAACTATAGGTATTGACTGTATGGACTGGAGACAGTGGCATCACGCAGGTTTAAATAATATAAACATAATCTGTCAAGTACTGGGAACTAGACTCGTACAATTTTAACTCACATTTTGGAAAAACCTTTTTGTTTGTTTATTTGTCGTAATATATGACCTGTTGGAGACTTCTCAGGCCTGGTGTGTTCTCTATGTCCAGTGGACGTAGGATAATGGGTGCTGATTTAACTTGACACACACTAAATGCCTGGCACAATCAGAAATGCTGAATAAAATGACTTGTGTGACTGAATGTAATGTGCGGTTTTTTTTATGACAAAGAAAAAAAAGAAGCTTTTAATGATATTCAACCATGAATGCATTGGGTCTTGTAGCTCGTCCAGCTCTGCTGATTTGTGGGAACACAATGACCACAAAAAAATTGTTCTTCATAATTCATACTTCATTTAGGCAATATTCAATAAATAAATACATTAATTAATAAATATGGATATGAAATAAATCGTCACTGTGATGTCCAAAAGATAACCTTTTTTAGAAATAGTATTTTTTTGGATGATTTCTTTTAATACATTTGAGAAATTAGATTAGATTTTTTTTAATTGAATGCGTCTTCCCTTTTGAAGTAATCTAATTTAATGTAATTTATTATTACATTATTAATGTATTTATCTCATAGCCAAATACCATGATTTAATATGTATGTTTATGAATTAATGTGTTTAGTCAATAATTGTGTAATGTTTTCGACGTCACGTGTGGGCGGGGCCACAGCGGGTTGTGTCGTCACTGACGTCGGCCGTGTTGACGGAAGTGATTCTTTCCTGTCGACACGCAGCACGGACACGTGGGGTCGGGCAGAATCATGAATCATGAATCCTGAATCATGAACACGTGATGATTTATTGAGTTTAGTGATCATGAGTTACGCCACGCCCATCTACTCCCAGGCCGTTCGAGGAGGTGCTGAGGAGGTGTACGAGCCGGCCGAGGACTCCTTCCTCCTCCTCGACGCGCTGGAGCAAGACGCCCGGAAGCTGCAGGAGCTACAGTGAGATCACATGCGTCTTCCTTCCTTCCTTCATTGGATTCCTTCCTTCCTTGGATTCCTTCCTTCCTTGGATTCCTTCCTTCCTTCCTTCCTTGGATTCCTTCCTTCATTGGATTCCTTCCTTCCTTCCTTCGATTCCTTCCTTCCTTCCTTCCTTCCTTCCTTGGATTCCTTCCTTCCTTCATTGGATTCCTTCCCTCCTTCCTTCCTTGGATTCCTTCCTTCCTTCCTTCCTTGGTTGATTGATTCCTTGGTTGATTGATTGGTTGATTCATTCCTTGGTTGATTGGTTGGATTCATTCCTTGGTTGATTGGTTGATTCATTCCTTGGTTGGTTGGTTGGTTCTGAGGTCTACATCAACACTATACCTTTACATCAGGGCTCAAAAATGGCTTTCAAATTATCCATGTGCATACTTTTATTTTACATGTACATCTTTGACATGATTTTATCTTCTAATCTTCTAATGATTGCCCTTAATTCAGGTTTGTAAAATGTGATCCTTGCTTTTTTGTTTTAAGAACGCTAAAATAAAGTATGACAATTGCAATGAGGGCTGGGCACGTACCGTGTATACATGTGTAGTTGTACACCTGTATACAAAATGACATTTGATTTGATAAGTAATCATCAGCAATGTGGACATAATGACGTAGAACACAGTTCAGAAAGGGACATCACGTTACTGTAATGCAGCCTTAAAAACACTTAAAAGAACACTTCAAGACTAGATATTCCCAGGTAACAAGCTCTACCCTCTTACCCTCTCCCAGGCCGGCGGTGTGTGTCGAGGTGGGCTCTGGTTCGGGGGTCATCTCTGCCTTCCTGGCCTCGGTGGTCGGCCCCTCAGCCTTGTACCTGTGAGTGATGTTCATGTCGGGTGTGAAGGGTGACCCGTTTGTGTTAGGGAATAGTAATTGTGTGTGTTTGTGTGCGGTACAATTGTATTCATTAGCATCTTTCACAGACAAAGTCACAAAGTGCTGCACAGGAGTAAAAATAGATGAAATAAGACACTGAGCAACCTTGTCCGAAGCAATAATAGGAACCTCAGTCATTTATTCGGGCCGAGCACCTTTAAGAGCCTCAGTCTTGTCTGTCCGTCCGTCCGTCCGTCCGTGTGTCTCTCAGATGCACAGACGTGAATTCGGCCGCGGCGTTTTGCACGGACAGGACGGCCTCCTGTAACGCCGTCTCCCTCCAGCCCGTCGTCACAGACCTGGTGAGACTCACCACTCGATGTCCAACTATACTGCATGTAGCCGACAGCCAAGCTCGCACACCCGAGACACAACGGTCCTGTTTTGCAGGTGGAGTGCCTCCTGCCCCGCTTGTGTGGCAAAGTAGACGTCCTGCTCTTCAACCCCCCCTACGTAGTCACCCCGTCGGAAGAGGTCGGAGCAAACATTTCATATTTGTGTCTATATTTATATTTAATGCATTTTTTTTTTTTTTAAAGGCTCGTTTTAATGTCTTCCAGGTTGGCAGCAGCGGCATAGAGGCGGCCTGGGCCGGGGGGAGGCGGGGCCGGGAGGTGATTGACAGGTTCCTCCCCGTGGTAACGCAGCTGCTGTCCAATCAGGGGCTGTTCTACCTGGTGACCATAGCGGAGAACTGCCCGGGTAACGCCCTCAATTTGAAATAACGATGACTTTTTTTTTTTGTCCTTAAGCTTGGTTATGGTTATGTAATTATATTTCACACTCACAATAAACTAGTCAGAATTAAATTAATACATTGCTGTTGTAAACAATATACTTTTTTAAATACCCAGCCATTAAATTACAATAGTACAACAACGCCATCTACTGGCCATGCAAGGTACTGTGTGTAATATATAGTATTAATGTTCCAGATACATTAAATGGTCAACAGTGTGAACCACTTAGTCGCCGGAAAGTGCATTTAAAACCCATAGTACTGATATTCTCTCAAGTGTATCAATATTTTCGACTCACATTTAGTGGGATTATCCGGTACGTTGAGCCAATCTCGTTCTTCTCCTCCTCCTCCATCCACAGAGGAGATCATCAGACTGCTGGGCAAGGAGGGCCTGAGCGGGGGTCCGTGTCTGGCCAGGAGGGCCCGCAACGAGAGGTTGTCGGTGCTACGCTTCCACAGGACTCCATCGTGTTAGTTAGCGGGCCCCCCCCTCCCCAACCAACCAACCAACCAACCATCGGACCCCTTATCTGTATCCACACTTGACTCGACTGGACCCCCAAAGATCTTTCGTCTGAGCAAGACCCCCCTCCACCCCACCGGGGAAATAATTCTTCACGAAAGAGATCACATGACAGATTTCTGGGACATTTCTTTTGTATTGAAAATAACTTGACTCCATGCTGGGAGGCGACGTCATTCTGAATAAAAGTTGACTTGCTTCTTATAAGAATGCTGATAAATCACAGAGCCGCGTCATCGACGTCAATTCACATCAAGATTTAATGGTGCGACAACTTCAGAGTCATGCAGACATTTCACCCGAGCAGCAGAGACGAACACATTGCCATTTCAGACAACAATTCTACAACGCACAAAGTAGGCAACAATACAAATGGAATGTCGTATGCGGTAGTAGTAGTCGTAGTATTTCACCGTTGAGTATTCAGGACTTGAAAGTTGAGACGAGATTCACATTTCACTCTACTCTGTGTGCAGACGAACCACACACAGCGGTTCACACAAGCGTTTTAAGAAAGCCTCGAAGCGTCCTGAAGGAGTTAAAGTTTGCACAGACGCAACTCAACGTGGCCGAGACACGTTACGAACAAATAACCCAGATCACAACGCACAACTCTTCTGTTCTCTGTCGAATTGTCGTGGCGGGAAACTTTAAAACCGTTTTCGACGTCTCCACCTTGGAATATTCTCCCTCGTGAAGCCGACGTGAAAAATGTGGATTTTTAGTAAACATGGCGACTTTTTTGGCGACAGTTTGACAGCCAGTGGAAAGGTTAACGGAAAAAAGAAAGAAACGGAAAAAACATTTACGGAAAAAATGAAATTGATTGGAAAAAAACCTGGCCAAAAAAAAATGCTTTTCTATGAAAAAAAATTATGAAAAAATGTATTATAATTATTATAATTTTTTTTAGACGTGCGAGCTTCACGGCTCGTGGTGCGCGGCGCTCTCCCAGACGACGCGCCCGTCCTCGCCGAGGCGGACGGCGCCGCTCGCCACCAGCTCCATGGCGGCGGGGAAGGCCTTGTGCTCGGCGCGGCGGATGCGCTCCGACAGACTCTCCTCCGTGTCGCCGGGCGCCACCGCCACCGCCTCCTGCGCCACGATGGCGCCCGCGTCCACCTCTTCCTGCGGGGGGTCGGGGGTCAGGGGTATGAGGGGGAAAAACAAGATCGTCAATGTCAAGTGTTTGGACTCTTTTTGTCAACAACAACAACAAAAACACTATTATGGAGACAAATCATTTGCTAAAAGGTACAGTTTAAGATGTTTGCCATGTGTGGAAGGCAATATATTGAGCAAAGTTGTGAAATGTTAACCCTGAGCTTGAAGAACGAACGAAGTAACATTAGTTTATGATTCTTGAGCTCCAGCTGCAGTTCACTTGCCGGGCCAAAGGGGGGCAGTAACGAGAAGGAGTTCATGACTCTCACACATACAGCACCTTTAATGGCCTGCATCTGTATTTTCTGAGGGTTAGTGAAGGGTCGGTACTTACGGCCACAAAGTGGACCGTGCAGCCGCTGACCCGCGCCCCCGCCTGCAGCGCCTGCTTCTGGGCGTTCACGCCCTTGAAGGAGGGCAGCAGGGATGGGTGGATGTTCAGGAGTTTACCTGCAAGAGGCGCACACACACGCACACACACACACACACACAAACACACACACACACGGGGGTTTTCGACTCAATATGCTTGACACGTTTTCTTACAACTGAAGGTTTTTCCTCATCGGTACACAAAAGGTCACTCAGTCAGTACATTGTGCTAGAATTGTGCAAGATGGCTCTATTTTAATGTCGCTTATTTTTGGAACGACTCGAGGAGGCGGTGCCCCACATGCAAGATGACCGCTTGAAACTTCGTTCTATTCACCTTCGCAATCGTGACGCACTTGAAACTTGTTCTATTCCAATCTTACTGCACCGTCAGCAGTATAGTATTGTTTTGTTTCACTCTCACGGACAAATGTAAGTTATTGTGAAGTCTTTTTTGGGACGAAAGATTCTGTCGAATGCCCCTAAACTTGAACGTAAATGTAAGTATGAATGTGAATTCAGCGCACCGCTCCACTTCTTGACGAAGGGTCCCGTGAGGATCCTCATGAAGCCCGCCAGACACACCACCTCGGCGCGGAAGTCCTCCAGC
The DNA here is from genome assembly GCA_002895965.2 of Coryphaenoides rupestris. Classification (NCBI taxonomy): domain Eukaryota; kingdom Metazoa; phylum Chordata; class Actinopteri; order Gadiformes; family Macrouridae; genus Coryphaenoides; species Coryphaenoides rupestris. Next base: position 28,782 of record PIJE02001964.1, on the reverse strand, counting down.
ACGCGGTCGATGGTGGCGTCGAACTCCGCGCGGCTGCCGTACTGCTTGTGGTCCACCACCTGAGTCCGCCGAAATCGTCACAGCGTTTCAAATTAAAAACACAAGATTAGCATTTTAAAAGGGGCACCACACAATTGAGCCAATATGGGACTTCTGCCGCCCTCTAGTGGCACAAAGACGAATCGAAGCCCGAAAACGTTCCCCACCCGTGTCTGGATGCCGGCCAGCGAGGCCCGCTTGAGGCCCAGCACGCCGGGCCGGTTGGAGATGACCAGCACGATCTCGGCGGCGCTGGACGGTCGCTTGGCCTGCTCTATCAGGGCCTGCAGGTTGGTGCCTGGACAAAAAACATTAGAACATACATACTGTATATATGAATTCACGGAAGAATCGTGGTTCTTATCTTCTACGATCTATATAGATTCCATTCCAAAAAAGCAGTTTTTCGTTAAAACTATTATTTTTGTTGCTTTTCCCAAATGTTTGCCCCCAGAAAAAGAAGAAATAAAAAGAAAAAATGAAAAGAAAGAAATTAAGAAAGCGGCCATTTTGCCGAAAATTCCTCTTCTCATAATTAATAACAATATTCTAATCAACAAATAAACACACCGTCGGTACACATCAAGACGCTCACCTGTGCCGGAGATCAGGACGGCCACTCGGGCCCTTTTGTGCGGCGGCGCTGGTGGTGGCGGTGTTGTGCTGGCGTCGCCGTGGCAACAGTCCCGGCCCTGCTGCCGTCCTCTCCGCCCCCCCCGCCGTTGTGCTGGAGCGCGGCGCCGGGGGAGGGGGAGGGGGAGGGGCCGGAGGCGCGGAGACTGTGCGTCAGGTTCCGCACCGCCACAGGCTCCGCCCCTAACAAGACGACGCGATGATTGCCGTGTGATATGAGTGTGTGTGTGTGTGTGTGTGTGTGTGTGTGTGTGTGTGTGGTGTGCGTGTGAAATTAAACATTATTTTAAAGTAACCTTAAACCCATCAACATCCACCCCAACATGACATGAGAACTTTTAACTAACATCCGAGTTAAAAGTTGTGTTTTGTTTCTGACGGTGTCCTGTGTTTCACTGAAATGTTTTAAAAGGTTCAAATGGTTTAAAAAGATTCTATCTTTCACTGAAATGGTTTTTATAGATCCAAAGGCTTCGTGCGTTTTACTGAAATGGTTTAAAAGACCCAAAGTCCGCCTTAGTTTTACTGAAATGGTTTAAAAGACCCAAAGTCCGCCTTAGTTTTACTGAAATGGTTTAAAAGATACAACGGCTTTCTGTGTTTTACTGAAATGGTTTTAAAAGACCCAAAGTCTTCCTGTGTTTTTACTGAGAACCAGGGCATACCGGGCTGCTTGTGGGCCAGGGAGCCCACGATCCAGGCCTCCTCGTGGGCCTGCAGCTGCCGCAGGACCCGCTGGGCGTCCGGGGGGGCCACCACCAGCACGGCCCCCAGGCCGCAGTTGAATGTGCGCGCCATCTCCTCCTCGCTGAGGGCCCCCGCGTCCTGGAGCCACGAGAAGACGGGCGGGATGCTCCACCGCGACGCGTCTGGAGAACACGAACACGCACACACACACACACACACACACACACACACACACACACACACACACCGTCTTTGTCAACCACTTTGGAACAACATTGGAACAAGTGCTCCACGAATAAAGATTATGATTACGACTATAAATACAAAAGAAAGAGAGAGAGAGAGCGAGCGAGAGAGAGAGCATGAGAGGAGGGGCGGAGCTCTTGCCGAGGTCTACCGCCAGCTCATTGGGCAGGACGCGAGGGATGTTCTCCAGGAGCCCGCCCCCGGTGATGTGGGCGTAGGCCTTGACCGCTCCGCTGCGCAGGATTGGCAGCAGCAGGCGGCTGTAGATCTTGGTGGGCGTGAGCAAAACCTCGCCTGGAATCACAGCGGAAAGACGCACAAAAACAATGTCGGTCGTGACTCACAGACGAACGGACACTGGAATATAATATCGTCTTTTAGGAGACGCTTTTATCTGAAGTAATGACAAACAATGATCTTTCAATATTTAAATGGAGATATTAGATCTTTGCTTAGATAACTGCAAATTCTAAATGTTGCTTTATTTAAAAAAAATGTTGTCTTTCAAATTTTTGGTCCACCTAGTATTGACGTTTCATTGTAACGTCAAAATAATTCAGTGTTTTTAATGACAATTGTCTTTATGAACCTGTGACAATGCTGAAAGGTCAATAAAACTTTACTTAAATTAAATTAAAAAAATAGACAATTGAAAACAAAACAAAAATTACAATTAAAATTTGTAATTAAATAGTTTCTTTCAGGTCTTTTTACCAAAAAAACCCGAACACAATGTCCTTCATTCATTTAATTTTGTGGAGTTAAGGATGCACATAATACAAAATAAATACAATAATAGGAACATGAATACAACACTTTGGATATTCTAAATCCGGGAGTTCTGAGCGCTACTCACCGACGGTGCGGCCCGGCTCGCCGAAGGGCGCGGGCGAGTCGTAAGCTAGCCCGGCGCGCTCCAGCACGCGCCGCACCAGGCTGAAGCCGTTGCTATGGACGCCGGAGGAGGCCACGCCCAGCAGCAGGTCGCCCTCGGCGATGGCGGCGAGGCGGGGCAGCAGCGCGGGCCGCTCCACCGCGCCCACGCAGAAGCCCGCCAGGTCGTACTCGCCGGCGGCGTACACCGCCTGTCTTTCTCTCTCTCCCCCCCTCCTCAGTCTGTCTCTCTCTCTCTCTCTCCTCAGTCTGTCTCTATATACAAGTCGGCAATTAAATCTACTCAACGGTTCTCAATGGATTCATTCTGGTCGGCGTTTGATTGCAGGAGGAGACCACATCACATGGTTAATGCAACACTCTCTAGAAGCATTGATCGCAGTCCAAATCAGAGAGAAACGGGGCCACAACATTATT